>OOFE01051024.1:44555-76210 GCA_900323365.1 Monocentris japonica | reverse complement strand
TATCTGAGTAGGTCAGCACAGATTTATGCTCTGCAAGGTTTAATGATATACACCTATCAGCCACAACATTAAAACCACTGACAGGAAGTGAGCGACTTTGACAAGGGCCAAATTGTGATGGCTAGACGACTGGGTCAGAGCATCTCCAAAACGGCAGGTCTTGTGGGGTGTTCCCAGTATGCAGTGGTTAGTACCTACCAAAAGTGGTCCAAGGAAGGACAACCGGTGAACCAGTGACAGGGTCATGGGCACCCAAGGCTCATTGATGCACGTGGGGAGCGAAGGCTAGCCCGTCTGGTCCGATCCCACAGAAGAGCTACTGTAGCACAAATTGCTGAAAAAGTTAATGCTGCCTCTGATAGAAAGGTGTCAGAACACACAGTGCATCGCAGCTTGCTGCGTATGGGGCTGCATAGCTGCAGACCGGTCAGAGTGCCCATGTTGACCCCTGTCCACCGCCGAATGGTTTTAATGTTATGGCTGATCGTGTATTTTCTTTTGTTCTAACTTGGCTGGAATTAATCCAGAGTAGAGTCTCCAACACGCACACACACCCGCTCCCCAGTTATACTCCTCATCCCTCAGTGGGATTACCCAGAATCCCATCTGGTGCATGCCAGTTAGTAGGGTATACAATGCACAGTACTCAGTGGACACAAAACACCAGCTCATTTAATCCCTGCTATTGACATCTAAAAGCAGACGACCCTTGGAGCTGCTATGTACTGATTGCTCTGGAGTGGATGTGCTGCATTGATAGATCAAGGACAGAGCTGTTTATTTTTACCACACTGGAAATGGGCGGTGCTAAGAATGTGTTGATTTGTGAATTATAAGGCTTTATGTGATAGATTCAGTGATAGAATGAGTCATGAATTATTAAATGTGGATTGTCAGATGCATTTCGATTTCTCAGTGATCGCTTATTGTAACAGTCCCTTTGAAAAGAGCAACTTATGAATTTACACATATTTCAATAGCCTTTCATTTCTTCTTTACCACCAATTTGAGCAAGAGGCATTCTGAGCATTTCTTGTTTTAGTGATTTCTCTCTATTCTCTATCTCTATTTGGTACAATGCATCAAGTGAAACACACCTGTGGCTGAAAGAAATACCTCAGTCTCCCGCACACATACAGCCTATCTGTGAGGCTGTGGTGTCTCTTCCCACGTGGCTTTTGTTGACACTGCAGCCTGCCGTCACGTGTGTGTTTGTGTGTGTGCGCGCACGAGAGTGTGAGTGTGTGACCTCTGCATCTCTCCCGCCCCCCTCGAGCGCTGCTGTATTGTGTTCGACGTCTCTGACGGGAAAAATATGTGACTGCTCTCTCTTCTCCCCAGGAGTCTTGTCACTTTATTAAGTTTGCTGAGGGAAGCTTTGGCTTGGCAGCCATGCATACTGTAGTAACCCTGGCTCTCCTCTGAACGCCTCACCAGCTGTACAGACTGGTGGCGGGGTTTTGCCAGGCCTTGTTGAGATAGGACCCGCACGTGGGAGTGGGATTGCACGTGAGCCTTGGAGCTCATGGTGGAGCAGATGATGCTGGACTGGCTGGCGGCGACTTCTGAGGGAACTCTTTCTCACCCTGCTCCTTGATGGAGTGCAACGATACACACATTTTTTTTAAGGACCTTTGCTACCACTGTATGACTCATTCATGTCCCCATCTCCCCTCTCTCTGTTCCCTGTATTTTCTCTCAGTGGTTCTCTTTTTTCCCCCTTTCTGTCATGTTTCTTCATCAGCTAACATCTAAAGACAGATGGTGGTAAAGTAAACAAAAGGTTGTTACCGTGTTAGAAATGTTTGTTCAACAAAGATTTTTTGATGGAAAAACTAAAACTGGCTTCATAGATCTGCTGGGATTTACACCAGAAGATCTGGTTGATAAAAAGAAATGAACTCTCATTTGTGATCCACTTCGACACAACATGTTTTTTCCTAATACCTCCCATTCAGATTTTACAAGGGCATTTCTGGACATTAAGTTAAAAAATATCTCAGTTGTGTGACTACTGTAGTAGTTCTTTCATCGATGGACCAAAAGCTGGATTTCAGAGAGGGGAACCCAGGAATCCTGGCCAAGGTTGTGAAGGGGAACCCATGCGGATCAGATCTGGTATTTGGGGCCTGGTCTCCCAAAGGAGACACCCATAGTGCCCCTTTGTTCATCCCAGCCATGCACCAGTCTCTCACGAACCATTGCGGCATTCCTTTTGTTCCTTTTTTCAAGTTGTTCTATCAAAGATTTCACTGTTTGAGGGTACAAAATGGCCAGACAGCCAAGCCACCACTCCAAACCAGGGTAGTTCAGAACAGACATCATGCTTGGAGAAGGACTGTGCTATTCATCTTGTTCATCCTCCCATTGTCTGTGAATCATCCAAATCTGGGTTCACTGGCTGATGGGTGCGAAATCCCAGCGCTATGATTTCACCTTCTCACTCAAATCCCCCAGTGCTTCAGTGGCCATGAATTACATAGCACAAGCAAACCATCAATGTTGATAAGACAATAGGCTCCAAAATAATGGGTTCATTCCCTAAAGGATAAGGTCATTCACTTGAATCTATACCAAATAGGAAAACAAACTAGTTTCTAACCAAACAGCTGGCCACAAAATGATACTGTACGGTTTCCATTCGCTCATGTTTTGGCCCGAACTTGATGCAAATCTGTGCTTTGTCAACATGTTTGGTAGGTTGGTGCCCTATTCTCTATACATTCTTGGCACTCTTTAAAGTCGATGATTTAGAGTAAAAGAGTAAAACAGTGTTAGTCAGATCCTTGCCTCTATGAATCAATGGTGACAGAATGAAGAGTTTTGTGTTGTGGTTTAAAATGATGCAAATGTGAATGAGAGTAACACTGACATGATACTGAGACCAATACATTCCATATGGGAATACAAATGAACTATTACTGTTAGAGCATTATGTGCCATTATGCCACCCCACTCCATCCCCCCATCCATCTTGTGCAACATTGCTGTACGTCAAGCATCCAGGGAATGGTAGCTATTTGACTCCTGTGTCCTTCGGTGACATGCACAAAGTCCTCCTCCTCTGCTTTAATCCTATTAGACTGGCCTAACACTGGGAGTGTTGCCAGGATTCACCCTATATTAGTGGAAAGGGGCCAGGTCACTCTAGTCTAGACAGGACAGGAGAGCCAGTGGATGGTAACCCCCTTAGGGACTCTGTGCAAGGCAGGCCCATGCTCTGCCAAATGATGAAGAAATTATGTGTCATAGAACCTGGGGGAAGAAATGTTCCAGGTTTACGGGGTTGGAGCGTTTTTGGTGGTTATGACAGTGGTGTAGGTGCAGTTATGTTGGTATATATTGGTTATACCCATCTCTTGTTCTGGGTATATAGTGTACCATATTCACCTCTTAGTCGTAACATATAGAAATTGGAACTATATGATGGTAGAACACATTACACAGTATACACAGTCTACCCACCCATCAGTACTATGCCCAACTCCTCAGCTGCCACTACACAGTCTTAGGTTTTCTCCTTCGCCGAGCCTCCCAATCAACAATTCATGTGACAGTTTAGAAATGCATTTAGCTTATCAATTTCAGCTGTAGACTGCTGAAGAAAGAGCAGAATATTTTCTCGGAAATTGTGCCATTTACCTCTTTATCTGTATCTTTTTCTATTTTTCTAATCTTTTTTTCCACATGGTGCAATGTTGTGAAACGCAGGGTACTGGTGCCAATACGTTTTTGTCTCACTAGACTGAGTATGCAGCTATATCTTCTTTAATGACACTAGGATGCAAGTTTAAAACCATTCATATGCCATTCCCATTGAAGGGAAAAAAAGCATCCCACTGTGCTTTTCACTCTCTTGCCTGAGACATCCTCCTCCATTACTATAATAGGTAGGAGAAGGAGGAAAGTGAATGGAAAGCCATTGTGTGAATGCTTTTGGAATATGTCCTATGGCACACATTTAAATGACCTTAAATGGAGCGTCCAATGATCTGTAACTGTGCAGAGGAGATTGACTGGAACTTTTTTCCCCTTCCCTTTCTCATTAGGAACTCATTAAACCTCAATGGAAAGTCTAAGAGAGAGACAGTAAAAAAAAATGCCTCAGGCGTCAGTTGAATGCAACTAAACACCCTGTCATACTGTCAAGGGCACAGTACACTTTTAGGGAAATTAGAAAATACACTGTGGCACTGGCTTTTCTGATAGTTGCTGATATTTAGGCAGTCGAGACCAGAATCCACCATTCCATTCATTATTCACCAATTGCGTTTCATCTGTGTTATGTCTCACATTCTGAGATTTAGGATATAACAACTGTGTAAAAAACAGCAGGAAATCAGCAGGAAAATAACGGAATGTTTTAATATGTGCTTATAGACATTATGGAAAAAAACAAAGCAGGACATTAGGGTGAAAATTGGAGTTTACACCCTGTGTGACCCAGATATGATCTTTTCAGTGCTTTGTTAAATGTGAAGTACCATAAGGTCACATAGGGCTAAAAATCACATTTTCTGTTACTGTATGAACACAGTCAGTGACAATTAGGATCTATTTTTGGGCAATTAAAGCAAAGAAGCAGCATAGCACAAAGCAGTATTCTCTCCCTGTTGTCATATGCAGCCTAGATAGTTCAAGTGTCCAGTGTGTGTCATGGGACAACTGCTCAGGAGGTGAAGTGGGAGGATGGAGGAAGTGTGTATCGTATTACTAATGTGTTGCCTGGCACTCTGCGCACAGGGCAGAGATGACTGGCAGAGGCCTGCAATGACACACGGCACATATGCTCTCTTGACAGGTTCAGGCAATGCAAAGGGAGAAAGAGAAGATGGGGGTAGAATCACAGGTACACACTGACAACAATATCATTCATCCCATGCTGCAAAGTGACTATCAATAGACAATCTCACAGTGACATCATTGAAAAGCTTGGATAGTTCCTGGGTCATTTTCACATATTGGGAGGACAGACATTCTTGTTCAGCTCTGCACAATGACAAGTAATCTTCAATATATAAGAGGTTGGAAGGTCAAAGTCGGGCACAGGTGAAAGAGTGAGCCAAACTCTCATTACTTTTCATGTTTTCATATCCAATGTAAATGGTGTTTCATGTCAGATGTGAAATGGGAAGATTTCCACAAGAATGAATCCCTCACAGCTCACTATCTGGGTGTAAAGGAAACTGGGTGCTGATTGGGAGTTGGTTTTAAAATTAATGAATTAACTAATGATTACTTGTTTTCTTTTTCCATCTTTATTTAACAAGGTAGTCCCATTGAGATTGCAAATGCCTTTTTCAAGAAATACAAGAAAGCAGAGTCATGACAAACACAAGAGTTGTCGACAACATACAACAATGTAAGTGAGCAAAAATACAAATTTAAGGTTAGAACTGAGGGGTGGGGAAATTGATTGCCAGTCAGCGGTAAAGAGCAAAGCAGAGCCTCTATTTTAACACATCAGCCTCACCCTGACCTCTTAATTGGCAGCCATGTTAAAATATAAGGTTTGTGATGTTTAGGTAACCTCTGGTTAACGTCTCAAGCTGTATTCCTGCAATCTCTCTTGGCAACATAGTTGCCAACAAACTTAAATGGTCTCTAGGAGGAGCTGCATGTTCCCGCCTCATTGGAACCGGTCCTCCAGTGTAAATCACTCTGATTGGTTTAGCGTGCTCATTTAACCTGAAGCTGATGTTTGGCTGCCCTCACTTAGCCCTCAGTTTGGCAAAGCTGACCATGATTAACACTGACCAAGCTATTTTTGGGTTGTTTGACTGGTAAGGTGAGACCGCAAAGAACTACAATTGCTCTTGCCACATTTAAAATCAGATCAGCTTAGTTCTCTTGGAAAACAGTCAAGTATTGGTCTGTAATGTTACAAAGGCAACATGTTCTGCATCAGAGTCTGCACCTGTAGCCTGCGGATGGCTAATTCAAAGCCAACAGAAACATCAACTTGCAGCAATCACACAAAGAGGAATGCATCTCTCACCATTCCAGTGTGAAACACTGCCCCAATCATGCATTTGTACTCACTATGGATGTAAATAGCAGAGACATTGGCTCAATACACCCTGATAAATGATAATTGCTAAAAGGTTGGTACAGCAGAAAGCTTATTTTGTGCCGCTTATTTCATGACTGTACCACACGCTGGATTTAATACACTACCGGCCAGTAAGGATACAAGTGTGTAGCCAATTTGAGGCCCAGGGCTAACAACTGCCCTGCGGCTGGTGTCAAGGCCAGCCAAGCCAGAGTCAAGTCTTTCACTCTGCATGAAAACAAACATGTGGCACGTGTTTTATCCCATAAGTAGGTTGCTTCCATTAATCTGCCCGGTAACAGTTATACAGTGTGCGTGTGTGTGTGAGTGTGTGTAACCATGCATAAGTGAGCATGTTTGCATGTGCAGCTAACAGTGAGTGAGTGGGCTGAGGGGAGCTGAGGAGGAGAACGAGTAGGAGGAGGCCAGTAGTAAATGCATCCACAAAGGCTAAAGATAGCACGGGGCTTGCAGGCACTCAGTGAAGCCTAACTGGCTGTCTCAAGGTTACACACACACACACACACACACACACACACACAGGGTACAGCAAGTGCCTGGGCAAACAGAATAATTTTAGAGTTTTTAAGAGGGCCCTTTCTGCATAGCCAAAGTAAAATCACTGCAGAGTTAAAGGGGCGTTTATGGAATAGTGGTATGTCTATATTCAGTAATTTGTGGTACATTGTAGTAATTTGCCAAAAGGACTATTTATGATATAGGATAGAGGAGAACATTCTATGTCCTGCAATATAAAAAAATATGTGGTGTTACACACGGTTGACTCTATTGCTAGTTCACTCTGACAACACACACCATGGGAATTACATAATCTATATAAGTTTAAAAAGGCATATAGTCAGCTATTGAGCTGTCAATAAAACAGCGGATGAACTACCTAATATTCATTCAACTTACACCATTTCTTGCTATAATACATACCTTTGATATTGTGTTATAAAAATTCACATCATCTTAAAAATGTGGGTAAACACATGAAAAGGCAGGTAGAGTTCGCTTCGGTAGCTTTATCCTTCACAACATCCCTGCACTTCTTGATGAATAGTTAATGCTGCCTCTGATCTATGATGCTGTGTGATGACATGACTGACAGCCCTGTAGTGATGCCCATGAACATACGTGTAAGACAACTTCACACTAATCTCGATACAAGATCCTCTGTCAGCCATGCTAGTAATCTGAGGTTTCATATGATTATACAACTTCACATTGGTGCAGTGACCCTCTACCTGAGGCCCTTTGAGTTAAAAAATCTTCCTCTGCAGATACTTGGCATCCTACGCAGGATGCTGGGATTTGAATCTTTCATTTATGTGTTTGTTTTGGACTGGACTTTTTTTCTGGCACCGTAAGTAGAAGCTCTCTTTTCAGATGCTAACTGGTCAACCGGCGCATCAACCATATTAAGCCTGAGCATTAGGCGGTAAATTAAACAGAGACCACATCAGCAACACATGATCCATTTCCCCCTGGCCACGCGTCAATACGTCTCGCCAACTCCATCCTGCCTGCAATCAGCTTGAGTCTAAAGAAATGATGACCACTCTCCAAAAAAAATTGTCATTACAACCAGGTAAGCTTTCTTTAGAAACAGGATAAGCCACTAGACACCTTGGCCTGGCTGATCAACCTCACCTAACCTCTGACTCTTGTCTCAGGGTTGCTGCTATTGTGACGCCCTATATTCACAAAACTCTAACCTTTATTAACCAGGAGTAAGTAGGTATACAGTTCTTACGATGGATAATAGGAGTAAAAAGCAGATATACAAGATATTCTTGGTTTTCCTGAAAAAAACAAGAGCTGCTTTACTTAAAGACAGCATGCAGAAAAATGAGAGACATTCAAAAGTCAACCTCTAGTTGTGTGCTGAGGAAAAAATAAAAATGTGTCATTTTATTTGTTAAATCCAGATCTACAATGAGAGAATAACAGAAATTACTGTGATAGTCAGAAAATACAAAACAATTGCTGTTTCATACTACAAGTGCTGTATATCCCAGGTGGTGTTTAAAAACAGGTCATGTATAGTTGTGGATTTATATGTACCTGTGTAACCACGTTATCAAATGGCTGTTATTCAGTGTGAAAGCAAATCATTTATTGTGATATAACATGGGCTGCCAAGCTCACATAACTGTTGGATCAAAGCTTGACCTCTCTTAAAGCAGAGGTAATGTAATGTGGGAAAAAAGGGACATGGCACAATCAAGTCCACATCAGTAACGCACAAACACACATACACACACACACACATACAAAGATGCTCGCAGACATATAATTGCATACCCACACACTCAAATGATTTACAATCACATGGACATAAATTATATAGCTGCATTTAAAAGATCTCAAATACGATTTCTCAAATCATCATCATCATCAACATGCAGAGCTGTGGATTCAGGGCAACCTACTGCCTCCACAGCTCTACTAGGTAGTGACAACGCCATTGAGTAAAGACAGAGGTGCTGTCAGCTCAGACAAACAAAATCCCTTGTCTTTATACCCTCAGACACTTTACCAGGGGTCAATATTTGATTCTCTCTGCACAGAAAGGACTTAAGACAACACAGAGCAGCAGCCGTTATCACATTATCACCCTGTGGTTGAAATAACATTAAGCCTATAATGAGGGTTTGACAACAAGGCCATTGTAAGCCACACACCAACATGCTGGCTGGAAAATTGCATTTCAGAAAATGGGAGAAATCCTTTCCACAAACATGACACCCTGTTAATAACATTTAGGTCTATTTGTGGTCTAAATAGAGCACAAGTATTTGTTGTCAAAGGAGAATGTTATCTGTTTTCCCAGATGTCAATGGGCTAAGCACAGAGCAGGGCCTTATAATCATTGTAAGCTCTTACAGGGCGATGTTTAAGGGCAATGTTCATGATTTAACCTTATTTTGGTGTATTATGGAACAATGAAAAGAAAAGGTTATGAAACCTTGTTTCTCTTTAACGTGGAAGGAGGAAAATCCAGTTATGGTTATGGATGTGCCCTACAAGACGGCACTGTAGCTAAGTCTGTCTTATATGGTATCTGCCTAATATGAAGGGGCCTTACTAAATAATGCATCCGTATGCCTGGATTTGTAATGTTAATAATTTAGATGATTGGAGGGGAATAAGGCAAGAAGGGTAATATGGTGGCTCAGTTATTGTAGAAAAGTGTAAAAATACATTCCCTCTATGGATTTCCCCTAAACATAATGATCCCAGAGATGTAGCCAAATCTCTCTCTCTCTCTCTATCTCACACACACACACACACGCATGCGCACGCGCACACACATTGATTTCGTCCTTTGAATCTAGGAGGCTTTCATCCGACAGAGGCTGGTACGGTATATGGCCCACTGAACAGATCAAAGCGACAGTACAGGACAGGTAGTTAAATGCCCAGCCCAGTGACTCCGCCAGTGTCTCAGTGGTAGTGATGAGAGACAGCCACTGAAAAAACACTCACTCACATAATAAGGTTTTTACACCCATTGCACAATGTGTGGAGGATTAGAATGACCACTTGGTGTAATGTAGGTTATAAAACAACACAGGATTACAGGAAGGGTGAAAATTTGTCTTCAGTCTCAAGGAATGTCAACGTCAGCAAGATAAGCCTCTGCTGATTCTCTTTGGTCTAATAATAAGGAGAGGACGCATCCAGAACAGAGAGGAGATGGATGAGGTGTTGTGGAGAAGGGGATGACAACATCTGGGCTTCATTTTATTGGCCTCATGAGACCATCCAGATCTGGCAAGCTCTCATTTCTTTGCTTTTTTTTTGTATAACAACTATGATAAAGTCCAGTATTTGTTCCACATGTTGGCTGTCATGTGTAATAAACCATTTCTTAAACCAATTTGTTTTATTCTTATTTTATAAATTTGAAGAATTTCAAAAATGAGATACCGGTCTTTTAAAAAGAAAAGTGACACCTACTCTTAATAATAACACTAATAACAATAATTGACTGCATAAACTATAACTAAATACCACATTTTTTTTGGTATTTTTTTAAAGAATTGCATGTAACTTAAGTAACTTAAGTCCTCGGCTGACAAAACACTAGATCCTCTGTATCTTAGAGATATTGTACAGGAACTTCAAGTAAATATACAGCATTTTGGTGAGTATTTTAGAGCTCTTCATTTAGAGCTCTTTGTTTGTGTTGTATTGATTTTTAACCATTCTACCTTCTTTTGGTAATGAAGAGAATTCATTTTCATTATAAAGCAATAATAAACTACATTACATACTTTTGGCAATTGTCATTGTCATTATAAACTACACTTTTTCTGATAAACACTGCAGTTTTTCAGTCTATTAAACTCCTGAGGAAACTACAAGGTCAGCAAAATGGTTGCCCCTGACGAAGCACAGCTCAGATATAAGCCACAGCAAAAGTCGAGAGACAGGCCGTGCAACATGGTGAGCAGACACCTCTGCCCAAACTGAAAATGACCTCCCCTGAAAAAAAAACATCAGAGGTCAGGACCTCCTCTCTCAACTTTGAGATTAATGTGGCCACAGAGCGGCCACCCAGAAAAGAGGCAGAGCGGCCAGCAAGGTCAGTCTCATCACTACGCTCCGACAAATAGACCCAAACAGACAGACACAGACACACACACACAAAGACACAGATGCACAAATATAACATACACATTCAGATACAGCAGTGCTCATATACAGGAAGACATACAGACACACACTCCTCTACAGACACGTGTGCTTTCACAGGTCAATACGGTACTACTATGACACCTTCAACACATAATGTGATCTCATATTTCCTATTCTTCTGTGATTTTCCTGCACCATCCCACAGCACCAGCATTCAGGAAGCTGATTCAGCCTCTTTTTCTCGAGTTTGATCAAGGTGTCCAGTCAGGCAGATGGTTACATCAATCACACTTCATACTTGTTGTTTTCCCCTGCTATAGAGACTTCTATTGTTATAAATACCCTCTGACATAAGACAAATAACCTTCTTGTGACTAGCTACAAAAGCTTTCTACCAAAGCTGGACCAAACAGTGATCACTGTGGATAAAAGGTTCTCAGATTGATTGAGATGCACTGATTTAGATATGAAAAGAGCTCAGGGCTAAAAGGCACCCTGTGCAAATATGCATTACAATAGAGTGAGCGTGTAGAGAGGCAGCTCCTAATGATAGAGTACAGCACATGCAAAGACCATCTGGATAATTGTAGCAAAATGCTGCTGTGAGGCGAAAGCCCCGTATCTCCAAAAAGTCAACTTTTCAGGAATTAAGAAAAACAGCCTTATTTTTTAGATTTACGACCATGCTTTCTTCCATTAACTAATGGATTTAGAGAGGGTTTCATATCTCCAAGAGTCATGAAAAGGTCTCAATCCTTAGAGGACCATGTAATCCTTCAATCCAAGTAGAAACTTGAAAATCACCAGGATTGGAGTTGTTTGTCACCTGACCTAACAAAAAGCTCCTGGTCAGTGTTAGTTTGGGATGTTAGTGTGCGTACTGAAGCAATGGGGGATGGAGACCCCTACTGTTGTTTCTTGGTCAGTGATGAGTGTATTTTCATTGGGGGGATAGTGGTCTCAGTCCTACCATTTTTGAGAGAATATACACAGAAAGAGAAAATGAACCACCATGTATGTTCCAAGAAACTACTATGAGCTTTGGAAAGGATAAATTACTCTGCGGCCCTATTCAGTCTGCCCTGCTAGAATAGCCAATTAAAACGCAAAAATAAATCCTGTTCCCAGTGGGCGCAGCTTTGAGTCCCCTGGGGAAGAGTTGACAAGGGAGATTTAACATCACAGGATGCAGACACTGAGGCATGACCAACGGGCAGGTTGAGGGACATGAAGGGGGATGGCATCAAACTTATTGGCACAAATTACTGAATGCATGCTTCTTTTTGTGTATGCATTTGGGTGAAAAAAGAAGAAAAGGATTATTCAGCTGCCCACAATTTCTACCACCGATCCGGAATAAAGCCAGATACACTTTAGGTCTTTTATTTTATATTATATCTCACATGTATGTGGGAAACAAGCATTCTCAACTTTTCAAACCCATCATAAATCAAAATCATGTTAGTTTTAATTCAGTGTTTACAAACATTACCAATGTAATTCGCAGCCTCTAAATGCTTTGGCTGTCACATCCTGTCAGTTCCTGCATCAAAAAGTCAGTAAATGTGCGATGAAAGAAATATCATCAGTTCAATGACTGATGGACATTGCGGGCATTGCAGTTACGCAACATTTCAAGTTTAAAAACGTCTTCAGTTTGCATGCATGATGGCCATCAGTAAAATGTTTTGGAGATGAATCCTAGATCATCTGCTCTTAGTCATGTTTTGGGGGGTGGGATCACATGCAGAAAAAGGTAAGGCTTTGACTTGGAACAAATACAGTATACTGCATACCCACTTTGCTTCCAAAACATTAACCAGCACTTAAATTATGACTTATGAATTATGAAAAATATAAATGTCATCTATGCCTATCAGTCTTTGTCAAGGCACGATCAGATTTATAGGTGGAACTCAGGTGGTTTTCTTCTAATCAGCCAGCCACAGACTTTTTGTGGGTTTTCCATGTTCAGATAACAATGATAATGTAACCTCCTTGCCAGAATGTGGTCACTTGTAATCAGATTTGAGCCTGCAGTGCTTGTCACTGATAGTTGATTTGCAGGCAGGACTCAGGTGGTGGTAGTCCAATTAGCCAGTCATGCAGCATCATGATGAAGAACGAGGAGAGGCAAACTGTCAATAAAGATGCTACTAAATCAATGGTAAACCTTGGCTCTTCTCAGCCAGATGGAACTTATAGTGTTCCCCGTCGTAGAATTCCCCTATCATTCACTTATCCTGCAGCTTTACTCTACGTTACCACTGCAATGGCTGCTGCTGTCAATTTCTTTTCAAATGTTGTAAAGACGAACTGAATGGGCATATTATGTCACAAAATGTTATGACTTGTTGAAAAGAAAAAAAAAAAAAAAAGAACTTTAAAGCAATTGTTTTTGCAGGGTGGGACAACAGTGAAACAGTTGTTCACTATTGAGTGCAATGCATCGGGGAAAAAGTCAAAATTCAATGCAAAGATTTGTATTCCCTCTAACTCAGCTAGTAAAAATAAGGCTTTGCCTTTGTTTTTTGTATCTAAATAAAATTAAAGCATCAACATGCAGTTTGATTAACTTGATATTTATTTCTATATGATATTCTGTCTGTGCAATTAAGAAGTGTTCTATTACACAAGTTCATTATTCAATATCTGTAAAATATAGATGATCCCATCTATAAAAGTGTCAGGTTGTCATTCACTATCTATCCTTTAAGAAGTACCATAATTTGTTTTAATTATCTTCTGTCAATCGTTTTGTAAAAGTAGGTCTCACATCAAGGGTGGATATTTCATTTGAGTTCATACTATTCCGCGTATTAATAATTTATACATCATGTGACATGTTAAGTGTGTGCCTGGATTACAGTGGACACACAACAGGGAGCTTTTTTCCATGAGATCTGTTGCCATGGCACTGCATCTCCTTACATTGCCATGGAAACAGAAACATGATGACCGGCATTGGCCTTGAAGTGTGATGTGGGTCAAGAGCACCCTTTCAGATTGTTTCAGGACAGCACCCTCAGATGTGCAGTACCCCTCAAAGCTTGACTGTTTTTAGCCTGGTACTGTATTAGTATTAGAGAGAAACAGTGAACAAATGTGAGCAGCGTGTACATTTAGGTTGGTTTTACGCCACCAAGTTCAAATCTATTGTTGACACCATACAATAAATCTAGTATACACTTTGCGTAATCTGTATGTTTAGTGTATTTACTCTCACTGTGTCTCTTCATTCAATGCTGCACAAATAAAGATCTTTGATCTTTCCATTGTAGCGTAAACACAAAAAAAAGCCACATTGTCTTAACAGGAAAACAAATCCCAATGAAAGCATCTGTCCCATATAGGCATGTAAATCCAGCGACTGAGACACAAACAGCGGCGAATGCCCGTCCTGTTGGCTCCTATAGTAATTCAGTATTGTCAGATGGCACAAATCCCATCTCACCTCAGACTCCCTATGCTATCCATTTGTCTAGCTGACAAATAACATAACTCACACTAGGGGACAAATTTGTTTGTAAGAAGAGTTATATACAATTTGAAAAAAATTGACAAATTGAAAAAAAGTTTTATGTCAGCATGATTAATTTTGGAAAGAATATTAGTATACATATATTTTATTAGTCATCTGCCTTGACAAGGGAGGTTTGAGAGAGAGCAGACATATTTGAGTTGTCCCTGTAAATCCATTCATACAGAGAGAGACAGAAATGAAACACTTTTAATCAACAGCGGACAGCAAACATCCATTGTAATGTGCTTATGACTGGATAAGATCAATCCTTTGTTGGTCATCAGCTGAATATGACTAAACCAACTTGTTATGACTCATTAAATTACCTAATAAAATTCTCATTCAAGGCCCCATCAAGAGGCATACAAAATCCAAGGGGCCCAAACACCGAAAGAGCAGTCCCCATTTAAAACACATCTAGTGAAACAACTTATATTGTGTTACTTTTAAACACGACACATGCTAAATAATGGGTGCTGTGTCCATACCTGTGGCTAATATCACATCTTAACCACATGCTGAATAGTAACTGTTGTCTCAAACCACACATGTGGGTGTGCTGAAAAAGACAAATGCTTTTTAGGAGTGCATACAGAATAATCAGTCCCATAAAATCTAATTTTGTCCCGTGCATAAAGATTACTTCCACTGGCACTTTTCATTAGATTGTGAGAGTCACCCTAATGATAACTTTACTTCAATAGCTCTAAGAGTCATAATTCATGGTGACCAACTGCCATTACCAAAGTATTAGCCAAATCTGTAAGAAGAAAATCCAGATGATAGCTCAAGATTCTGTATGAAATGGACATTTGCAAAGCATACTACTCACGAATCAGTATTTTGGTTGTTTGGATCATTGTCATCAATACTGTTTGATTAAATTAGTCACATTAAATCACTTGATTGATTTTGGGAACAAAGTGTTGATGGGATTGTAATGTTGGAGCTCCATCTTGTGGTAATACATATGTTGATTGAACAGTAAGAATCAGTTAGTTGTGAGAAAAGGTTGGAAAAACTTTTGAATTGCCTGCATTCCTGTATAAATGACTCCTAAAATAGTCTGATCATCTAAATCAAATAATAAAAAAAAAACAAACTGTCATGTAACAAAAACAAAACAGATTAGTACTTTTACATGTCGTTATTGAACATACTGTTTAAACATTGACAGCTTTGATTGGAAAATGTGAACCATGAGATAGTGGAACCTCCTTCAGCAGCAATAATAATGGCACATAGCCCACTTTCACCTATGTGGCTAAGTGAGTTAACTGGATTAGTTTGACAGTTTGTTGACAGAAGGCCTTATTTGCCCATTCCTACTTTGCCCTCATGGTCTAACCGTAAATAATGCCACAGGTCATTATGATGCCTCCTGGGGGACAAGGGCTACACCTGCAGGACCTTCTTCATGACCCCCTATCCTCTTGCCAGGACAAGGGCCAGGATTTCAATGCCTTTGTGGCCTGAGGGTTGCACCAGATAGGGCATGTGACATGATTTTAGCATGTGCAGTGCTGCACAATAAGGAAAGAGGGTCCCACATGTCCCGTGGCAACCCACTGATAATATTGAGCCTCTGTACCTTGACTAGCCTAGTGTTAGCGCTGTAAGGGACAGGATTGCTGCCCACTATTTTTGTTAATGTTTTTTCCCCTGTAGGGTGGGGATAAAGGTGACATGAGTGTGTTCTGAAGAAATCCCAAAAGATTTTGTGAATAAAAAGGCATTTATTATATTACCGTTTGTCCTGTGATGGAAGAAGGAAAAAAAAAAAGTTACGTTGGCATAGCTGCAGACGCCATGAGAATGTAGACAGGATTCCTAACATGGTCACACTTACCAGCTGCTTATCAAGTAATAAGATTTCCTTCTCCAACTTCCTCATCTTTAGTGCCCTGTATGCCATCTCTTGGTCCCAGTTCTCCATCTCCTTTTTGAGATAGAGGCGGTACAGGGACTTTATGTCTTTTGTAGGCTGTAAAAGAAATTATTTAACCGAGGTGCACATGTTGGTCTTACCCCTCATCACCACAGCCCAATATTAACACATGAACATCACCTCTCCACTACTCCCTCCAGTAGCACCACCAGCTGGATGGGCCCTCTTCGGGGAGCTGCTGGGATCCAAGTCCTGTAAAAATAACTTCCATATGGTACATAGTCAAGATTGTAAACTTGTCTTTTTGATAAGCACTTACCTCATCCAAATGACTGTCATCGGAGAGAGTCTCATCACAGTGTGAGTGAGCTGGTTCACTCTCTGGTGGAGGTAGGAGGGTGAGAGAATGACCCTTCACTGTGGGGGGCAAATTAAATTAGCCAATGGGAAATTCCCAAAGGATGACGTGCACCTACCACCAACATAGGAGCTTCTGCACCCAGCCCCTGGCTCAGAGCAGGTGCCCCCAGGGATGCTCTCCACCATTGGCCTGGTGGCATTGTGCTGCAGCACATGCTCCTCAGCAGAGGTGAAGGCTGGTCCCTCCTCAGTCTTCCTCACCGCAGCCTTTTTCATGTTGGCTACATAAAGATAGTTCTGAGAGGTTAATCACTTACTTGGACCTTACCTAGTTGAAGATGTAGAATTGCAATAAAGAGGCTACCTGATTACCTTTTTCTGCTTTGTAACCTTCAATGAGGAGTTCCTGCTCTGAGGAGCTTTAAAAAAAAAAATGCACCCTCTGTTGCTTTTCTACAATTTTAGAAGTCTACAACAATAAAACAAAATAAAAGCAATATAAAATGTTACACTGTGAGAATTAGGAAAATATTGTTTTGTCAATTTCAATGTGTTACGTGACCCTGGAAACGGTAGTCTCGCCTCGCCTTGTGTCCATATAAGGAATGTGATCCTGTTTTTGCCGTGAGATTAATTTCCCCTTTATATCAGAGCGGGTGCGCGCAGTTATCCGACATGATTTAATGCTAGTTTGACGAATCAAATCGTAATCTACGTTCGTGAAACGGAGTAAGACCGAATTTAATTGATGAGCTAATTGGACCCGGCACGCGTCAGATTTTCCTCGATTCATTACGCGACGTACGTGAAACGGGGCACAGACTCTGTTGGTAACCAAATGTTGTGTGGTTGTGTCAGGACACCTCTAACCCACACCTGAATGTCATCTCATTGATTGGATCACCTGACTGTAATTACCCATTTTCATAGAAGCCATTATTCTAGAGGTTCACATACTTTTTCCAGCTGTTAATGTTTGAACAATATGCTCAATAAAAACCATGTAAACCACGTCGTGTTTATCTATTTTTATGACTTAGATGAAGATCAGACCATATTTTAGGAGTCATTTACGCAGGAATGCAGGTAATTCAAAAGGGTTCACAAACTTTTCTCGCAACTGTATGTATGCACCACAATGAGAACACGTCCAAAACAGGTCTACATGACATTCAGGGAGATTGTGAGAAGTGCAGGCATGACAAATTAAAAATACTGATTTTACAGGCCATCATATCTTCATGTCCTCAGTATCTAAATTCAAACATCTATGGATCCAATTTTTAAATATGACTTACCAATAACTGAAATCACACGCATGTCAGTAGTTTTCAAATAGTCTGAGAGGAGCCGGATGGGGTTCGCGTCAGCTCTGATTATTAAAATGGCTAAAAATAGCTTCTCGGCTTCAAGTTACCGCCTGCACCGAAATAAATACTGAAACACTTATGATGACATCTAGGGGCGAAGAGAGTCGATACACCTATCGGAGTCGGTACTTGAGACGTGTCTGGCTGAAAACCCTTTCCTTGTAAACTCTGAATAATTGATAGGTTCTAAAAGCTCTTATAGGATTATATGTTCTTACAAACTCTTGTCAACATTTCCAATTCTTGTGCATTATACTGTTAGGATTTGTAAACGATATGTGGGACCGAAAACAGCAGTCACGTCATGTGTAACCAGATTATGCACAAACCAGATGATCTCTTAAGGATCAATGCCCAGTCTAAGATACAAAACCTTTTTTGTCAAGCATAAGATATTCTTATTGGGATAGTAGCTAATCGAAATTAAAGCACGTGCTGCTTGTCCTGCAACCACTTCGCCATTTTAGCACGTTTACATCATTTTGTTTTATTTGTCAATGCAATCAACTTTTAGCTCGGCTGGATTGCAATAGTTACATCATGGAGGACCGTACATTGACATAAAATCTATTATTATCGCATTGTTTCTGTGCTCTACTCTCAGTATGTTGTGCGCAAACAGGAATGTCAATCGAAGTGCAGACAGACGCAGAGATAATTGAGCGATCTCTCTGTCGCTCAGCTATAGTTGCCCTCAACTACTGTCGAAAACATTCTAACTACTACATGACCGCAAATGAACGACCAAACTAAGTAGTAATTCAACCGGGTGAATCAGGACTTATTGATACCTGATTTGCGGGGATATGACGTTATAGGGGCGGAGCACATGAAAATTGTGTGGCGGTATATTGATGGTGAAAATGACTTATTTTATTATTATTATTATTATGGCATTGTTAGCTATTCTGTGTTATGCGTTTCTATTTTCATTCGTTCGATTTTTTGTTTGTTTTAATAAATAAGTTAAAACATCAATTACACACCTGATGCATATTGTCTGCTCTGTTTTGTCGTTGCACAACGAAGTAGATCTGTGCCACTTCGTTTCCAAAATAAAAGTGCTACAAAACTACTTCTGTTCAAGGGTCCATTTTGTTATTATTTTCAAACAAAAAGCAACGGCAATTATTTACGATTCATGAACTCGGGAAGTAGGAGCTTACGAGGAGACCTTGAACACAGCATGATGTCCTCCCCCCATTGCTTATCGGTCGGTCGTGGTCGGTTGCCACCCTTGTTGGCATGTGTCGCTGTCTTCCTCCTGTCCGGTTCCCGTCTCCGAAGTGTCTGACTGCCGGTGGGCGAGTTAGCTGGGGTGTGTCTGCGAGAGATAGTGGGAGAAAGGGAGCCGCGTCAAGCCTGCCAGCGACAATCAGAAGAGTACCGGAAGTTAATCTATGTTGCCTTCAAAATAAAAGCTTAACTTTCTAGCTGACGAGTACAGGGGCTCTAACTACAGTTGTGGGTTAAATGGGTATTTACAAAATAGTAGACATCCTTCCAAGTTGTCTGGTATGCAGAGTTCCCACGGTCATGGGAAACCTTGAAAAGTTAGTTATTGAAATGTGTTGATAATGTTTCATACCACTGAAATGTTTAATGTCAAAAATAGCTGTTTGTCACTTACCTTTGAATAATTTCCTGACGGTATTGGTCCTTAGTAACAGTTGTAGCCAGGCAGAAATAAAACCTGGGACATTCAGATCAGCTATTCAATGTAAAAAAATGTAAAAGATTTATAACAAATATTGGCCATGGAAATTGTGCTATATGGATAATATATGGAATAATCTTGGGAAAGTCATGGGATTTGATTAGTAAAAAGGTGTGAGAAGCCTGGCTGTTTGGTGACTGAAAGTGTTACATTATGCATAGGTCTATTTGGCTGTAAACATTTGCAATGAAACGGATATTTTGGGGGAAAAAACAACTATGTTTACATTTTCAGTTGGATACTTTGCATTACTCATTCAACGTTGCAGCGCATGCTCCTCAATCGTCAATAAAGGTTTTATTTTGACAGGTGTTACCAGAAGTCATCTTTAATTCCCGCTTGCTTAACGTTAGTGGGAAAAGCTAAAGCGCCCGCTTGATCAGACACATTGTCGACAAGAGAGCGCACGACTCATGTGGGGGGATAAAATGCAGCTGAAAAATCGGGAAACTGACTCGACTGAAGCATTGGCGGTAATCTAACACTTGTTCGTGCCAGAGGGGGAAGGAGAGCCATGAAGAAACACCAGAGTCCTGCGAGGCAGCAGCAACAGCAGCAGCAGCAGCAACAACCACCGGCTGATGCCCTGGTGCCAGGCAACGAGGTTACCGTGCAACAACTCAACGAGCTTCTGTCAAACGGCAGCGGGTTTTACAGCTTACCGACACAACATTTCAACGAGGTGTTCCCCAGAATATACGTCGGCAACGCGTGAGTAATTTACTTGTTTCCTCAAATAAGACCGCTTCCGTCCTCTCCCGCGTCCATCAAATTTCCATCAGATGACACCGACAGGTAGACTTCATCGTCCCCGGTAGCGCGTCACCCGCCACCGTCCAGACACGACAATGGCAGGAGTGTCGCATGTCAGACATCATGTTGGTGTCTTCCCAAACGCGAACGAGACGACAGCCTGTTGTAAACAAATATTTGGTTCTCCTCGAAATATCAATCTATATAACGTTATCACCCCGGGGTAGAGCCTCGGTAAAATGCCTTACATGGGAATGTTTTGGTGACGTGATCATCAGAATAAGACCAATAATAATAGTAATAATGCACTTATTCTCACTGGACGCGATACTCCATTCCACGCTGTTTCCGCCCCCTATGAATGAGAGAAATAGCCTTCTAAAAACGTGAAGGACGGTGCGAAGAGCAGTTTTACTCAATGAAACCCCTCCATCATTAAAGCCCAGTATCACTGCCATTTAATCACGCCGTCTTTTGTCAGCATCTCCCCGCGCCTTACCATTCTTTCCGGGGCTACTGTTTACCACCAGTCAAAATATCGGAGGATTTCTTTTTATTTGATCAATTAAACAAAACAAAAACATTTGCCGATCTCAGTCCTTCAAAACAAAGAATGAGTGTCCGCACGTGATTTTTTGCCAGTGAGCCGCAGTCCTGAGTGAGAAGCTGCATTGTTTATAGGCAGGAATGTAAACTCATTTTACCCACCTTTTTATTTACAATAGTGTTAAACCACCTTTTTAGTCTGAAACACGTCTTTCTGACCTAAATTCATAGTATACATCATTGTAAGTAGTACCGAATCGTTGTAAGTTATATGAGGGTATGGAAGAAATGCATAAATGAATGATTTTCTGAAAATATAATGTATTTTTGCAATAATGGTTGTTTGCTTTAGGATGACCATCGACTGGAGGTCATAGTTTACCCACCTTTGTACCTCTTTACTACTGATTATAAACCTGTTGTAGGGCCAAAGATAGAGCATTCACTATCTATAGCAGAGCTTCACGACTTACTGTAGACTACTAAGACTAACACAAATGCTAAATGGACAGGCGCGCAGGCACACACACACACACACACACACATTTTTTTCTCTGAAACTCCACAGCACCGTAATGAAAACTTTAAGGACTCTAACTTAATTCCAAATAAGCAAACAGACATCTTCTTCATGCATCTAAGTTGTGAATCCAGTAGCCTACCATATGAAATGGTGCTATTACAGAACACACACACACACGTTTAACATGGTATAGGCCAAACCATAAATCCATGGTTGTTGGTGTGTGCCACAGGCTATGTAATGAACATGCCGACTCTTCGGGGATTTACCGCTCACCGTTCCAGTAAGGCCAGTTCCTGGTATTTCCTGTGCTGTGTACAGATTGTGTATGAGATGAATAGTCTGCATGCACGAGAAAGTCTACCACTATCCTCTGTCCTTATTCTTGTGGCTTTCCTGGAGTCTAGATTCCTTTTTATGTATCAAGTATCATGTATTACTTACCCATGATTCAGGACTCCCAGTCAGCAGAATTTCACCTCATTCTTAACCCAAAATATAGTATTTATAGTAATCTTCTCCAGATTAATGGACTGTGTTGTGTCATAATTTATCAACCATGATGGAAATTCACAATATATTTGAGCCTACAATCTTTTGGCCTTATTTATCCAGCACAATACCATTTGTTTTATGTAAATGCATTGTTAAATTCTTGTTAAATATGACCCAATGATGAAAAAATGGATTGGTCCATTTCAGCTCTAAATACAACTGAGTGGAAATTCTGTTCTGTGGAAGCCTAGGGGTGGTGATCCACTGGGGATTTTCTTTAGCAACGTAGATCGGTAAGACATCCAAAAGTACAAGCGATCCACACAATCAGAAATCTCTTCAGATGTTTCCTTGCAATAAAATATTGTGTCAAACACTACAAAGCTTAAGTGACTGTTTGAGTAATGTTGCCCACCAGAATTGCCTTAGAAATGGCCTTGTGTATCATTGGCTCATGATTCAAAGTGATGTACATGATCCTGTGTCCCATAACTAGAGTTGCAGTGTGGATCTGAGAAAATAGTTGATTGAAATATTTTGAATATTTGGCTAAAGACAAGGGGCACTTTAATTTTCTAACCTTGCAAAATGATGTTGCCTCTTATGAGGCCGTGCAGTTGTCTAGCAGGGTAAATCAAGGACACCTTAACTGGCACAAAAATCAAAAATCATCAACTTTCATGTCTTAAATTTATTGGTGTAAAAAGACAGTATGGAAAAACAATAATTACAGAAAATATATTTTTTCACATATGTTTCACTGAGCTTGAATGTAGTATGTAGTCTACAGAACAGCTCTTAATCTCCCTGATATAGATCCATATACAGCACAGAAGCAAGCCAGGGATGCCCCAGAGAAACTTAGTGTCTCTTTCCAATCCATCACTTGGCTCCAGTCACTGCCAAGACGGTGGTGGAAGCAGGACAGAATGCAAGCACATTACCTCAATGCTACAACAAAATCGATCTGAATATGCCACTCTCCCTGGCCGAGTCTCAAAACAAAGTGCTGGCAGCCTTGTCCTTAACTCAAGCTAAACGCACAAGGCTGTAGACTCAAAAGAGCGTCTCTAAAATGTGATTGCTTATGACACACCATTTCCTTGGTAATCATGGACAGGAATAGTTTTGTAACACTCATGTCTGTTATTAAAAGCATGAAAAGCAAATGTACAGTGTGATAATCAGTAAAATATTTGACTAGCATAGCTTAGCTTAGCCAACTGAAAGGGCAGCGTAATGTGATATTGTAGTATGGAAAGAATAGCTTTCAAGTGGAGACTGGCAGAGACAGGGAGAGGTTGGTATTGATTGTCGATTAAGGCGTGTGCTCCGCCCACTGTCTTCACCACTGGGACCCACCGAGCCCCTCTGATATTGTATGCTATCAGCTTTGAGCTGTTACAACAAAAGTTTTGTGGCTGGGTGGCTAAACAGGATCATCATCCATTCAAGACAAATGGATCCATTTACGCAATGTACCATTATTATGTTTATAGTGCAGACCACAATTTTTTTTTAATGTTTACAGTTCATGGCTCAAATGAGAAAAAAGATTGGCTTGACCTTGAAACAGTGCTCATTAACACATATTGCCCCTCTTGTCATGTTTGGATCACACGGGAATAGGGCCCATGGCCCATGACCCATTATGGGTCCTAGGCCATAGTTTCACTCATCAGGGTGCAGAGTAGTGGAGAGCACCGTTTCTGTCCAGGACTCAAATCAATTAAATGTAGGGTTGTTCAGATGGGACTCTGGCTCATGAAACTATATTGTCGTTCTTCTCATGAAGGGACCCACCAGAAACTGTCTCATCATTTTAAGTTGTTTGTATAGATACCTGGCGAAGAAAGATTTGATCAACAAACAATTTCTCCACCTGCTGTGATCTAGTGAATGTTGAACACAAAAATATTCCTGCCCTTTACCTTCATTGAAGCTCCAAGCAAAAAATCCTTGCAAAAACCACCACCTTCAGTACATACAATTGAATATTGATGAAATGGATGATGTAAGTCTGTACCAACTGAGATGCTTTTATGAGAGCTAACTTTTGGCTTTATGCAAGTGCTCTTTCACGGAACAATTCCATGAAATTCCTCCAGTCAGCAGTCAGGGTTTACTCAACCAGTCAAATAAAACAGAAGACTGTTCTGCTAAGCACTGGACAGACCAGGCCCTGTAGTCGTAAAGCTTCCAAGAGTAGTAACGCTTAACTTACACCTTGTTGCACCATCTTTATGCACCATAAGATATACAGAGAACAGTAATGGATGATTGGTGAACAGTTATGGTGAAGTTTTTCAACTTTTTTATTGGCAACAGACAATATGCTGGAAGAAGATGAATTTTAGTGCTGACATAACAACTTGTAAACAAAGTGTTTCTCCAATAAAGGAGTTAAGAATATTTTTACTGCTATTTTCATAATGAATTGGCTATTGGCCTATAGTAACAATGTTGAAAATAATTATTACCATATAGTTTGTCATCCCATTTCTTTCAAGAAAGATTTTCTCTCTAAAATAATGTCTCATTTCATTTCAAAGGTGTTTCCCTGCTAACCACATCATAAATAGCCAATTTGCTTTGCTGGGAGTAGCAGGTTTTCTTGTTATGTGAGGGTGAGTGCATCACTCTGATGCTCTGGGGTGTGGAGGATGACGGTAGTGGTGTAGTTCAATATGCCCACGTGACCAGTGAACGCAGATTTCCTGTTCTTAATGTATACATACAGGCTCAGAGTTAGAATTACAGATTGTATGCAAGTTTGACACGCTTAGCTGTAGGACACCATTCATATGCCAAATATATGAACTGAACACTGAACTCAAATCAGTTCCAATCAGTACAGTGAAACCACTGCCTATGGCTTAGGGGCAGACTTACAGTTTGTTGTGGTTGTTTGGTTTGAGGAACACTTTGGCTCTTTGTGAAGCTGGTATTTAATAATGGATGTTGTGGGACTGCGGATACCAGGGTGAGGAGGCTGGGACAAGCCAGGTGAATAGGAAGGGAGCCATTAGCTGTGCACTCAGTTCACCCCAGTGGAGCCTCTGCATACAGTTGTGTGTATGTGTACAGTAAATGTGTACAGCAACGCCCGCACATTACTGTACACACACAAACACTTAAATAATGACACATCCACTCTTGTGCCAGATGCACACACACTTATAGCACACACACACACACACACACCTGGATATCAAGTACTCTGGATGTTGCACTCGTGTTGCATAGTAGGTGGTCATACTTCAGCATACACTTTATGCACACTAGCTTACAGTGACACGCTCACTCAAAATACACCAAGTCAGAGGGAGGTAATTAGGAGTGTAGCTGGTCTGAGTCCTCATGGAGCTCTGAATCGCTCCATCACCTTTGAAGGAGTCTCTGCCCCTGCAGCTGACACAGAGACAGATGGGGTACTTTATCCCTCCTACAGCCGTAAAGCAAAATGGTGGCAGACTTGATCTTTTATTAGCTCTTGCAGTGCGGGCTTGATGACCTGCAACCATCTCTAGGGACCTGTGCAGGGTCACCTAGCCTCGCCTCACCAGCCTGATATGGACTGTAAGCACTCTGGCAGATATTGCAATAACAACACACATAGCTGTCAATGTAAATCGCCTGTGAGAATTTTACATGAAGATTTAAGACTCTTGGGCCTCATTTATAAAAAAAAAACACACACTTTATCCTACATTTCCTCATGTGACCATTTCAAAGAATAATAAAAAATGAAAATTATTTCTCTAGCTTTCATGCCTTGTATATTGATAGCTTTAGCTCTGATAAATCATAGGATTTCTTTTTTAATAACAGGGTTCCTACACACGTTTGGAAAGTGTGAAAATGTCTGGAAAAGGAATTTGGTAGTTTCCAGGTCTCACGATATGTTTGCAAATTGCACAATAAAGTCTGGAAAAATATTATTGTATTTATTGCACTGTGCTGATATATTTATGACTCCACATTTTCTGTGGCTTTAGATCCTTGCCATCTGATATTTGTCACTGTGAAGAATAATCTCCATCTATAGTGTGATATGGCATAGTTAGCAGGGGCATGGCGACTAAATCATGCTGAACACCCCCAGAATCTTCAAATCAAAAGAAATTAAGGTCTGAATAAACTCCTCTCTCTCTAGATTATATTTGTCCTGTTTTTGCTGTATTTGATAATGAAATAGACATGGGAGAAAGTGACAGATGGAGCACATATGCACCCTAACCGCCAGGTTTCTTCTGATCTGATTGATTTTTGTTCATAGGAAACAGTGTCTCCACTAGCTCTTTCTAGCTATGACATTTGTTGTTGTGTTTTGTGAAATATATAAATTCAATGCAGCTAATTATTGTTGTTGTGCAAAACCTTCTAAAGAATATGGACAGTGGATGGACAGTGGACACTGTGTTGGTTTGTTTTGATTCTAATAAGCAGTAGAGAATCACATTCATAATATATTGTAGTTGTGAGAGAGGAAAGCAGCGAGAGATTTATTGTTTCTAGGAAGCTGAGTAGATGAAGATGGAGGTGCAGCCACTGGAGTGGAGCTGGCTGAGTATCTATAGATTAAGATGGAGCTCTTAAACCATCTATTTCTCTCGCTAGTCCTGCTTGAAACAAGCTAAATGCAAAAGCAGAACAATTCCATGTTCTCTTCAAATGCTATCAATAATGTGCAGGGTTGCAGCGAAGTGGACACACACACACACTCACGCCTCTTTTTCCACCGTACTCTTTCTTCTCCTGCTTTGCTTTCTCCCTTCTATCTCTCCATGCCTTCCTCTTCTTCCTTCCCTTCCTATTCTTATTCTCCCTGTCTGAGTAAACTGCCGGTACTCTGTTTCAGAGCGTCATGCTGTTCTTTGTGTGCAGCTCATAGACATAGGACATGTAGAATGACCTTTCCTGTTATCACGCCACACCAGGAAGCATCTAGTCACTTTGGCTCTGTGATCCAGTGGCTGGGTCCCTGCCAACGCCTCCATGGTGTGTCTGCTCTGCTCCAGCTTAGAATGCTGCGTTGTTCCCTGTAGAACCCACTAACATGGGTCAACAACTCCACCATTTCAATGTGGCCTCACTGTTTATTCCCATAAAGCTTCTGCCAGCCATGATCAGAGTAGGTTGGAAAGTTATGCTAGGCAGGGGCAGGTACAGGGGTGAGGGGCACCCGTAGAGCTCAATGGGTAGAGTGACTGGTTTGATTCCCACTGGGGAAACCTATACTAAAAATGTATGTTAAGATATGAATAAATGCAATGTCCACCAAATGGCACAAGACTTTTAACGAGCATTGACTCAACAGTAACAACCAACAACATGTTAAACTACACAACTCAGGATAAATTTAATTAATAGACAGTTCAGTTTGGGAATTGTTTTACAATTACAAACTGAAGCCCCAATGATCTGCTAGTGTAGCAGCTGAGAATCACATGCAAGTACATGATGAATGTACAGGGTGAATATAAGCAGCAGAACCTGAGACCTCCTTCTATTCATCCTATACAAGGTGGGAAAGTACCTTTTTGTTGTACCTGCCACAGTGGCAGCCATCCTGACTTTTTACTAGCCTAGATGCTGTGAATACAGTAGACCTTCAGACAGACTTCTAAAACCGTGACCGTGACTTCAAAAAAAGTGGCTGATGGAATCAACAAATTAATCAGCCACCTGACAAAACTAACCAATTTATCATCTCATCTCTTTCCACCCTGATCCTGTACCTCATCTCTTTCCACCCTGGTCCTGTACCTCATCTCTTTCCACCCTGATCCGATACCTCATCTCTTTCCACCCTGATCCTGCGCCTCATCTCTTTCCACCCTGATCCTGTACCTCATCTCTTTCCACCCTGATCCGATACCTCATCTCTTTCCACCCTGATCCTGCGCCTCATCTCTTTCCACCCTGATCCTGTACCTCATCTCTTTCCACCCTGATCTTATACCTCATCTCCCCTTCCTAGGTTCGTAGCCCAGAATGTGATGCGTCTGCAGAAACTTGGAGTGACGCACATCCTCAACGTGGCGGAGGGCAACTCCTTCATGCACGTCAACACCAATGCAGGGTTCTATTCTGGCACAGGCATCACATACCATGGTATCCAGGCCAATGACACCAAGCAGTTCAACCTCAGTGCCTACTTTGAGGAGGGGGCTGATTTCATCGACAAGGCCCTGGTGCACAATAATGGCAAAGGTGAGCCTTTTTTTGCCAATTTGTGAATTCAGAAATGTTTGATTGTACTGTGTCTTCCAGCCACACTCTATTCTACTCTGTTCTGCTCTCTTCTCTTCTATTTTATTCCATGCACTTAAGAACCAAACGAGAGATCTGTGTCTATACAATTTGCAAACCCCCTCAAAGGTAGAGATCAAAGGAGAACATGGTGTCTGTCTCACTTCAGTAGCTTCTTCTTTCAAAGTAATTTGTTTTCACCAGTTGAGACATGAAAACAAGCAAGCGCCTCTTGTTGCTTGTCAGAAGACAGCATAAAATAACCCTGTAAGACTCCTTTAGGGCACAGGGTGGAAGGCATTGTTTAATCACGCAGTGTGGATATTGTTTCATTGCTGTGCATTGCTATCTTAATAAATTGAAGGCAGGAGGGAGATAATCCTGAATATGAGGGCGCTGGGAGTCTCAGGCTAAATCTGACACACTCCTGAGCCCTGCTCCACATTCCATTATCAGATCATGTCCCTGGCCGTCAAGTACTGTCAAGACGCTCCACCAGTAATACACCTGTTGTGCCAAAGCCTGCCCCACTACGTTTTTTTGTTCAAGATTATGTTAAACAGGTGCTGTGGCTCTTGTCAGGTGTACACCAGGTAATACTGTATAACAAAAAAGGTGTAGAGTGCTGGTGACTCACCTGGTTATGGACTATAACCATGTACTCTCTCTTTCCCATCTTTCCTGTCTCTCTATCACTGTCCACTATCCAACAAGTGCACTAGCACTTCCTAGATGCTTGGTAACACAGTATTGTTGGAACTAAGAGAATCACAGAACAAAATATTTAGTTCATCATGCGTAGACTCAGCTGCTGCTGTCAGAACATCGCAGAGCTACTTTGTGGTATGTGGATGTACCGACACCAACCTTGAGCTGCTCATACTTCTACTGCACACTGGATTTCCCTAATGCAGGGTTCATAGGGCTCTGGATGCCTAAAGAGTGCATACCCTAAGCACTGCACATTGCAAAAAGCATTAGGCACAAACCAACCAACCAACCAATGAACACACAGAGCCCGGCTCTTATAGAGGTGGTTCCAAGCACCTAATAAAAGCCCTAAGAATAATTCTTAACAACATTGACATGATGTATGGGAAACAATAAAGATGCAGAAATGTCTTACATTGCCTGTTAGGAGATAATGTGTGTATGTACTGTAGTGCACATACACATTTTGATAGCAGAACCCACCCCCCAAATATTTATCCATCTCTCCCAAAGCTGGAACCAAATTCACTCCATGTGTTGACACACCTGAGGGAAGGATTTAATTGGTGTCCTGAACCCTGTGTTTTATGGCATGGATTTATTATCAGCTTTGACACAGAGGAGCAATTATAAAGCGTCTTAGTTCCCAGGCAATTTGGCGAAGACGCCCCAACAACGTGGTAAATCAGGAGTGAAGGGCTATTGCAACGAGGAGCGGAGAGCAGAGGAGAGCAGAGCAGAGGAGAGCATCTCAGTAATGAGAAACCTCGCGCTGCAGCACTGTGTCTTCCTTTAGCCTGACAATGTGCCATCTGTGACATTATCTGTGACATTTTGTGACCCGTAGCGCCAAGCTCTGAAAAGGTCATAGGTCAGGGCCTTAATGAGGAATTGCATTGTTGCATTGTTCATGTGAATCTATAAAAGTGAAGCCAGGACGTTATGCAACTGCTTTTGTCCACTAGCTCACCCTGTATACTGCCCACTAAATAGTACGCAGTTGAAACACAAACCAACTACCAGCACATTAAACACATCAAATAACATTTATCCAACCATGTTTTTACACAGAAGTTTACACACTTTACACAGAACAATATTTATTGTGGGAAAAGTTATTAAAGTAATGAAAACAGCAGCATCTTTTCATTTTTTTCATTTTTGTGGTATTAAACTACAAATTGTGTAAAGTAGGAATATTGAAAATACCTACTAAATAATAGGCAGCATGAGGTTTGTTGCTGTGGCAATTTGTTACCATCTTACTATACTGATATTGAAGTGGAAGTGGAAGTGAATGAGAGAACTAGCAACTGAGTGAGTGAACGAGTGAGTCAGTGTCTATGAGTGAGAAAATGAGTGAGGAAGAGCAAACAAGTGAGTGAATGAGTGAAGTGATACAGGGATACAGTAGAATCGACATTGATCAGTGGCAGCCAGGGTGATTAGGTATTGAAGAGGTCATTTCATTGGCAGAGGGAGGCGAGGGAAGGGGAGATGAAGGAGGAGGAGGAGGGAAGGAGAGGAAAGTGTGAGAAGGCTGGAGTAGAGGGTGAGGACAGAACAGAGGATAGCAAGGAAGAGAGGGAGAGGAGCACAGGAGGAGGGGCAAGAGAGGGGGAAGGGGGAGAGGAGGAAAAGTAAGAACAAAGGACAACAGGGGAGAGGAGAGGCAACAAGGGGAGTGGAGAGAAAAGAAAGGAGGCGGGGGAAAGAGACGGAGAGGCGTCGGGTTTCAAACGTACTGCAGAATCTGCAGATCTGACCTGAGCCCGGTACATCGGCTGCTCTGTGAAAGTTGGCAAGGTGAATTCCTCCTGGGGCTTGGGCTGGTCGGTAATGAATGTGTGAGTTGGATAGAGGTGGGTGTGAGAAGACGCACATGCACACGCACTCGCACTGATTTACACAGACACACACATGCACGACAATACCAATGCAACGAATATATGTTCTTCGTAGTGCCATTTCACACATGCATCTTTGCCTTTCTTTGTTTAACACCAATGCGTATGTGCACATACACACACACACACACACGCACAAAGAGTGCAGGGTGTGGCTTCGGTGCAGTGAAGATGACTGACTTTGCCTAGTCTGCGGCAGAGGTCAGGTCCTGTATTTGCATCTCTTGGCGGAAGAGATGCTTCGCTAGGCAAGTTTGGTCACAGCAGATGTTCCTCTAACCTTTCCCTCTCTCCTTTGTTTCTTTGTTTCTTCTTCCTTTCTCCCTTCCATCCTTTCCTCCTTCCTTCTCTCCATCGCTGTTCTTAATCCATAGTCCTAAAGTGAAAAGTCACCAAAAAAGCAAAGATCCCATAAGTTTTTCGTGTATCACCCTGGCAAGTCAAGCTTTGTGTACACAAACAAATCTCTCCTATAGCTAGAAACCTGTAATCTGTAACGTCATCATTAATTGAACCATGCAAGGTAACAGAAATAACCTGCAAATTATACTTTAGGGTGGATTTTCCCTTCAAGTGATTGATGCTGATATTGTTTGACATATTTCAAATCCATGTTCAGACATTATACATGGTCATATGACATCAACAAATAAGGCGGAGGTATTATCAATAAGCGCAATAATGACGATAGCCATCTTCCTCGTTAAAAGTGAGGATTTGAGATGCATGCCAATCTGACATTTAAAACTGTTTAGGCAGCAATGAAAAGATCAGATCTATGCAACACATGGTCAGGTGTGTGTGTGTGTGTGTGTGTGTGTGTGTGTGTGTGTGTGTGTGTGTGTGTATTTATTCTGTTACATCACATCTCTTCCAGCTTTGGTCTTGATCAGATTTCATCCCTG
>OOFE01051024.1:29012-39860 GCA_900323365.1 Monocentris japonica | reverse complement strand
CCCTTTTTTTTTTTTTTTTTTTTTAGAATGTGAAACCCTGTAATGTCAATACAAACCTATTAGTTCTTTTGATTAAACATGGTACCAGCATCATATTGTGGGTTATGCTCATGGTCCAGTATGTGATGTATTTTTGAGAATGTCAAATGTGACCTGCCATTAATGTATATTGTTATATATACTGAGTATGTAACACGCACTAAGGCTATTGTGAATTGCTGCATTTTACTGTCATAACTAGCCTACTATATAGATAGGGTATTGTCTGATATCAGACCTATAGCTAGAGTGTTGAAATTGCAAATGAAACATTTTCATTTTGTTGTTTGGTTGTTTGGTTAACTTTCATTTAGATTTATCCTATTCCAGGGACTTAAATCTATAATTTGTTTATAATTGATTATTTTGCTATACTAATAAAGAATGCTTTTTTTTGTCCAGAAGGAAACTCCGAAAAGTGTCACCATGAAAGTGTGATTGTGACGTCCTTCTCCCTTTTTACCATTTAGCCAGCTAAGTCATGATCCATGTTGTATTAAAATGAGTCAGTGGTAGTCCCACCTGGGTCAAAGAGTAGTGGCAAATAAATCAGTGTTTGTTTAAAACTGCATGGGCATTATCAGATTTGGGAAATTAAATTGACCTGCAAATATTTTCTAAATGTTCTGTTGCTCATTTGTTGTCCTGTGTGGCAAAATCCAACTATCTGCACTGACGTAGACAAAAGCAAACAACGAGGAGTATTTGCGACAATACTATTTGACCCTTTGACTGACAACTGACATCTGACATCATGGCAGCTTATTTGGCTGACTGGACTTCTCTGAATTGTCCTGATGCAGTTAATCCCACCCATCTGATACTCCAAGAAGGTTCAAACAAACACTTCTTTGCAAATACTATTTGGCCTAGTGACAACAGAGCTTTCATCTTCATCCTGCTCCCATACCGACACTTGGCTGATAGCAGGAGCTTTAGCACAAATGAGCCCACTGCCTGACTCCTGTTGGACTCCACACCACAGTTATCTTCTCACCTTGTCACGTAGATGCATTTGTGTTCATGTACAGATGTCACTGAGAACATTGTTGTGATGTTGTCGGGTTGTCGATTGGCTGTTTATGGGTTTTTCCAAGTATATATCTGTCACCGAAAAACGTCATGGAAACGCATCATAACGGTAACGACACAGCATCCCACCCAAAGCCTTACAGTGAAGATTGATTCTTTAGATCTATTTTTGATTTTGTGTATCTCACTTCACGCAGTAGGAAGGGACAGCTCCCTTGCAGATGGAGACACTGTTTGTTGAAGTGCACTTGATTTTAAATTGCAATTGTTATTTTTCTTACCTTGACGAAGTCCTTTCTTTCTTGTTTAAGAATAAATGGCTAAGATATTAACCTCACGTGATGATTTTTCTGATTCGTGAAAATGGGCGCGATACATGTTTACTCCAGAAGATTGAAAATGAAATATGGATATTGGGATTTAATATCTAACCATCATTAATGTAAGAATAGCCATCTTTGCATCCCTGTCAATGTTTTTCACTTCCTGGTCAGCCAGACAGGAGCATGGGAATGGGTCTAAAATAGATCCAGTATGGAAATGTGCTATTGTTTTGACAATGTTACCTACTATCCTTCAGAATGTACCATAATTAGTTTTCATTTTGTGCTATCGATCATTTTGCTGGAGTAGGTGCCTCTTTTTTTAAGGCAGAACAAAACTCAGGAACAAAACTCTTTTGAAGACTGTTTTGTATTTTTTCATATATACAGTATAATGATACAGCCCATCATACTGTTTGCATTCTTAAGAAAGAGGGAATTGACTCTGTTGTCTTGCATTATGTAAAAAGAAACAATTATAGCTTATTCAGAATAGAACTGATCATTGAATCTGACGGGACCAAGAGGACTGGTGGAATCAAGATTGACTTTTATTATATACAGTGTGACAATTCTTTGCATCAGGTAAACCCGTACCAAGTGCACTGATAGTAACACTATGACAAACTAGCTGTACTGTTTTGTACTGTACTGTTAAATGCTGGGACATAAAAAGGGCGGGGGTGGGTGAGACTTAGAATAGCATTCAAAATAGCATTCTGTCAGATTTATTGCCAGAGACACCAGAGAGACACTGGCAACACTGAACCAGTCTGACATATTGGCCTGTCTCTGTTATCACTGCAGCTTATGACCACTAGGTGGAGGCAAACTCCCGTTTAAAGTCTCCAGTTGAACTGAGGATGAGTGATGCGGAAGACTGAGAAAAAGAGAGACAGATGGAGAGGGAGTGAGATGACAGAGAGAAAGAGAGAGCTTTCCAAGGCTCCAGGTGTTGATGCAAATGCTATTTTATGTTTCACAAGACTCTGCAGACACACCTGGGCCTGGGGATGGACCACTCAAACAGCGTGACGTCAAACAGGGTTACTGAAAAGGCTCAAGTCAATTGGCCTGATTCTCAGTTACTCTCCCAACTTTCTAGATGGTCTTCTCTCTCCACGACCCCTTGCAAAGCCATTACTGCAGACCAGCTGTGTGGTCCCTTAGGGGCCCCAGTGAACCAGGGACCTCCTCCCTACTCTGGCTGAATTCACATTACAGCCTAAAATTGAGTTTTTCCACCTATGTGGCATGGATCTGATCATTTCATTGTTGTTGAAGCCCAGAAAAGGCGGACAAAACTACACTAGCAATGAAAGGGCTAGATCTCTGCTACATAGGCAGGAAAAATCACATTTGTTAATACAGATCATGTGATATCCTTAGCCTATCTATCTAAGTTGATATCCATGGGTGTCTGATGGAGAAATAGCCCTGCATGCAAGAGGGAGAACCCAGGGTCAGGGAGTAGCTAGAGTAAAATGGAGGGATTACATGTTGGAGCAGGTTATGGGTCCCTCTCTGCAGCTTATTTGAAGAAATCCAGGATGCTTGTTTTCGGGATCTCATCAGTAACAGAGCTGGGCTTAGTGTGATGAAGTGTCATTTATTTCAGCTATGTGCAGCGCTGTTTTTTTGCTGTGTATCTGTGTGGAAATGTTTATAGCGAAGGCAGGAACCAAAGCAGACAGGTTCCTGCGAGAGGAATGTGTTCTTTTGACGACGTGGTTGCATATTTTGGTGCCCTGTGGAGGTGAAATGACACGTTCGTTAGTGACGCTAAACAAGGGTAAATGGGAATTTAAGTAGAATTTGCGACTCCAAAACCACAGTTCGCTTGCGCGTAAGATGTTTCAAATAGAAGAAAGTTAAGATCTAATATTTCGATTGAAATATTAGTTCTGTATTAGAAATGTGAAAAGCAAAAGCAGTGCATGGATTCTTTTGCTCAATGATGAAAGAGTGTCCACTGAATCATGGTCTTGTTCATACCACATCTAATACGACCTCAGAGTCACTCATCACTTTTGAATAGTATGGGTGGAAGCCTTTTATGTTTGATACTTGTTTATAGGGGAAATGATTCAATGGTGAGAAACAGGATATCCAATCAGTTGCACAGGGAGAAGATGTTTCTGGCCTTGATAAGTGAGCCCAGGACTAGAATTTCTCCCCCCATAATTTCACCAAATAAAGTTATCAGTTGCCTTTGAAACTTTTATTGCTAGTTGACTCATTTATCCACTTTCCCCTGGGGTTCATGAAGTCAAAATACCAGAGAGTTGATTTCCACAGTTCAAACCTCACTTGCATTTTTCATTTTGCCCACATGTTTGGGTTCATCAAACTGCTTCAAAATATGATTACAGTCCTCAAATACGCTTGCATGTAATTCTTTACAGCTTTTTTGTGTGTATGGATCTTTCAGCTTTCATCTTTGTCCTCTTTTTAATGGCTTTATCAAATAGAAAGCATATGATGCTCTTTTTTAAATCCTATCCCACATTCACATCACAAAAACACAGAGGATTGAGAGGGTGGAAAGGCAGGAGGGTGAAGAGGGAGAAATGCACATCTGTGGCGCAGCACTAATTATTAGGAAATATTGAAAGGGAGAGGGAGAGAGAGGGAGAGAATGGGCTTTTGGAATGGGATGGTTCTCAGATCCTCTTCCAAGTGCCTATGCCCGTGGTGGTGTTACCCGTTTCATCTCCTTCTGCTCTGTTGTTTTACAGCGTTTGCTGTGCTGCGTGTCGATCCTGTGGGTCCTTGTTGAGTGTCTATGCGTGCACACACATAGACACACACACACACACACATAATAAAAAGCTACTATGTCATGCCTGACAAAAGATCCACCGTCCTGATACTTTTGAAACAGAAAGAAGGATGGGTATATTTATTCCTCTGCTCTCTTCACCTCCAGATCAGTTTGTGGGATGCTTTGTTATGTTCCCCATTGGTGTTGCTTGATTTGTGTTGGGAAATAAACACTGACATGCAGTCAGTAATAATGATGGCAAACACTTCATAGTAACCACTTGATTACTGAGGGAGAATAACGATGCACTACACTTATCCACAAACAAAAACATCCTTATAGAAAACTGTCTGAGCTGTGGTTGTAGGGTAGCATTAAATAACCGTGGAAAGTAGCAGAGTGACATTGTTGATACACAGGCCTTGTTTTCCGCTTAAAAACTGATTTTGCAGCTGCAAAGGTTATAGTAGACTAATCCATTTTATCACCAGAAGTAGCTTAATGGACTACCCAGCTCTTGCAATCAAAAATACAGCACCTAGTTGTTCCCCTAACTGTAACTCTAAAATCACGTGTTCATGGTTCGAGACTGCATATATGGGTTAGACATCCTTCCTATTGAGGCTGCCCTTAAACAGATATTGATTGGTACCTCTTCAAGCTTTATATGAGTATAGAAGCATTTTTCCTTTAAGGTATAGTTAAAATGTTATGAAACTCATTTGACTTGTTATGTGCAATAATGTGCAAGTACATCCTGTTCCTGATGAATCATACAGATGTCTTAAAAACATGAGTTCATTTATTTTAAATATATGAGCACAATGGCAAAATACATGCAATGTATTCTTACGTCACGTTCCTTATTAGCACATTCTGACAGGGCTCTTGTGTGTGGAAAAGGGTCTGCCCTGTTTTTGTAGGAATCAGTCCTACCTCCATATATATATATACATAAAAGCATGACCAATGAAGGGTTTGCCGCAATATGCTCTCTACTGTACCATGACTGTGACCATATCCATAATGCATCAACGTCTGCTGTCACAATTAACTCATGAGGGGCCACATTTCAGGAAACACATTACAATCAAAACATGCAACGGTGGAGGAAAATACTATTTCTACTATTTAAGCCAAAGATTCAAACTACCTGCACTGGTTAAGAAAGGCTGAGCTTTCTCAGGAAGCTGCACACTGGGTGGGCTTTGAATCAACAGCTAGCTACAGCACCTTCACGTGACAAGCTGGGGCCTGACCTCTTTTAACAACCCTGCTTATAATTAGCCTTTATTGGATTAGATACAAGAGCTGTGGATTATTTTCACATGCTTGTTATCTTGTTTTATTCATCTTGTAAAAAGCAAATTTGTGAGCGATTCTCCAAACCCTGAAAATAACCATCCGTATGCACAGAGAGCCGGTGTGAATTCAGCAGCTGAGCCTGTTTGTACTTTAATGCTTAATTAGCACACCTTGCAAAGTATTCTGGGAGATTATGACATTCAGGAAGAATGTGCAACCCTCGCACTGAAGCAGCACCAGGTTTTTCATTCACCACCTACATACAGTACCTACCTTTAGACAATTGTATGGCATTTCCGTTTGATAGTTAGATAGAATACAGTGTACAATAACAGGAAAGATGTGTGAGTGATTACTTGCAACAAAGTGAGTCGTGAGTCAGATTCTGAGCCACCAGGATGCCCTCACCCTTCTCCGAAATGCCATGTGTACTCATCATCGACCTACTGTGATACACCCAGTGAGAGACTGTCAAGCACAGCTAATCCATTAATAAAACCATATGTCTACAACCCCACTAGCAGACCCTCGTTTGACTTCATTGGGGCCCAGCTAGCCTACACATGCAACATGTGATGGAGCTTCCCTCTCTGTGCGGTGGGGTTAAATAAACACTGCGCACACACGATTTATGGCTGATGTATAATACAGTCTTGTAAACCTACTACTAATGTTTTCCATTTAATGAAGAACATTGACAGTGAACATCAAATGGCAACATGGGTCACGGGAGCTAGCAATGCCAAACCAATTAAGCTGGGGGAATTTCAAAGCTTGGGAAAATGAGCATGGTGCTGTGCTGTAGAAACTCAGTTGCCAATCAGGGCCTCCATTTGGTCAAATTGTTTCAAAAAGCAGCGACATGGACTGTAACAAAAGCCAAGCAGTGACAAAAGACACTTGAAACATGATATAAGAATGGTGAGAGAGGGGAAGAGCAATTTTGGTTTTCAAAACGTTGATCTTGTGTGTGTAAATTGTATTTGATTTGATAAACTTTATTCATCCTCCAAGGGGGAAATTCTTATTTTGTCCTCTGGTTGAGGCACAGGGCCAGCCAGGTTCAGGTTAAGTATCTTGCTCAAGGATATTTCAACAGATGTGACAACACTGGGGATCAGCCTACAGTCATGACACTGGGCACCATGTCTGTGCTTGTCTACTTTTTGTAGTGAATAATTTTGCTGGGTAATTTCTCTTACCCTAAGAATAGCACCTGCGGCTGGCTGGCAGGCTGCGAGGTGGTGGTGGTGGTGAGCGGAGTGCTGGGAGGCCCGGAGTGGTTAGCACATAGCCTAGTGTGGTCTGTGAGGTCCAGCCAGCCTCTCCAAGCCAGCCACAGCTCCATTTCCCACAGCTCCTTGGCTGCAAGGCGGTATCAATGGGCATACTTTCTATTTCAATGATTACTTTCTGAAAAGCTCTAAGACAAACAATGGAAATGGCTAGGGTCTGATTTATAACAGCCAATGCTCAATCTCCTGTTTTCCTTTGTGGAAACCACATGAAACAGCAGAACCAAAAAAAGAATCCCACTTTGGACTTCTAGGCTTATCATGTCAGCCAGAGCTACTCTGGAGCGTTCACCTCCCAATGACCTCCTCTTCCACTGAGAAACCCATGCTGGCTGCCAATAAACAAACACTGATTGCACCTAGGAAGTCCTGGTGGCTCAGCAGGCTAAGGCAAATAACATATACTTACAACGTCATGAGCTTTCATTCGTCTTACCATCTCTGTTGCATGGCAACCCCTCTCTTTCTATTTTATGAATCTGAGCCTGTTCACAAATGTTGTACAACTTTACAGTGATAAATCCTTTTCATTTTGTGCACAGATATGGTTTATAAAGAACTGTGTGTATATGAACAGTTGATTAATCAATTGTCTGGGCCGGTGGAAAGCAAGGAAAAACGTAGCCCTGGAAATCTCACTGCTGTGAGATATACAAAGTGATGCAGAGCAGAGCCACTGTCAATAATGGAATACTTTCAAATATGTCCAGGGTCTATGCACAGCAATTGATGAACACTACAGCCCTCTTTGTAGTCAATGCCGATTTTTAGATTCTTTACACATGTGCAAATCATAATTGTACCCATACAAGAAATACAAAAAATGAATGCACAAGAATGCATTTGTCTACAGTCAAGACTCCAGCAACACAATTCTGACTTTATTGTCAATTTAAAGTCAGGATTAGGGCAAGTATCACTTTACTGATATGAAACAACGCCACTCATGAGTGAATATTTGGCTGTAGAAAACACCTCCTTTACTATGGAGCTTGTACTTGGAACCTCATGAGCCAGAAGCAATAGTTTATGTAATTCTCATCACCTACCTCCCCATGCATGCAGTACACCATCTAGCTTACTTGCTGTTTCAGTTTGCTGCTGTATCTCACAGCAGGTGAATTTCTTTATCATACAGAAGTATGCAATGAACAGTACCGTGAGTTCAATTAAGCCATTTCCAATTTTGAAAAGATGAATTGGACAGCTTTAGTTTTATATTATATTACATTATAAGGGCAATGATGTGAAGAAAATAATATCTTCTGGTTCAAATGCACGGCTACAAAATATCAGAATACAGTCATACCAGATGCATTATGTTTTACAGTGCATTTCATGGCATGCACTGCAATGCATGTGCAAACAATTTTTCTTATGTGATTAGAATGTGTGCATTTATGCTTATAACACAAATAATGTAGCCAACTCACAGCTCGACACTTTCTAGACTTCTACATTCTATATGACTCAATGCAAGTTCGATTCATGAGGTTCTGACTGTGATATCTTTCCAGGGATTGATCCGGGGAGGCCAGAAATCTACTTCAAATAATTGCAGTGGACACATTTATGAATAATTTACCCTTACACAGCAGGAGTTACAACACTGCAGAATTCTGGGCACAAAGCATTTTAACAATATGTCCTTATTTATTTCCTTGGCCCTGTGATTGTGTTGCGCAAATCTATTTCTAACCTGAGCGATCAAACTTGTGTGATGAATCACTCACTTTCCCAACGCTTGCCATGAGGAATTGAATACTTTGTTTATGGACCTTAAACACTGTGTTTTTCTCTTATGCCATAAAAAATACTCTCCCCCAACCTCTCAGCGCTGGAGGCCTTCTTGCAATCTGGTGAGCATCTGATTGTTATTTAGGCCTCTCTCTACTGTTATCATGATAAAAAACACTGTGCTGGGGCCCAAGGGCTCTGTAAAGAAACCAAGAGAGGTCTAAATTGAGACTGTGACTGACATCCGTCACAGTGTCGGAGAGAAGGCTGTAATCAGAGCTGCCTTTGTGGCAGACAGTGGGACCATCTATCCCTCACTAAAAAGATTTCTGGCAAAACCTCAGAGCTGGAGGGTTACACACACTAGGAGGACATAGCTGTCTACTCTGGTTACTTTAAAACCTGGTTTATTAAAAGGGAATCATGCTCAACTCCAGAATTCATATATATGTTATTCCAGCCCCGACAATACAGGAACATGAACAACTCTCTCCCAAAGACTTGAAATTATGATGTCATTAAAATGTAACATTAGGAGCTTCTCCATAGACAACAAATGTCACAATAATTGAATGCACAATCTTTAAACCCAAAACTTTATTCTATAGAAATATTATCTGTTCTGAACCAGATAATGTATGGTGATTCCCAGAAATTTCTCTACTCTAAATTACTCTCCCAGTCATCTTTACTATCTATCCATTAATGGAAGTAATAAAAAGCGATGCTTAAACCTGCACTCTGTAACATTTTTCTGTAAAAATACAAGCGCCTTATCAGTCTAGTTCATGAAATGGGGCTGCCGTTTTGGAGTCGAAAAGGTACACTGGCGGGAAAGTTTTATCCGAAGACAGGAAGTGAGAAATCGAAACTTAACTTGCACACAGCTCTGAAACAGCAGTGAGCGAGCGAGAGGTACAGAAAGCTAGATTTACCATGAGCAAAGATGTCTGAAGTTGCTCCGACTTTCTTCACGAAGAGGAAGAGGAAGAGGGGATAAAAATGTAGGCGGTGCCTCTTCCAGGTGGAAAGAAATGAAGGAGCAGAGGGGCATAAAAACTGACCCTGAAATCACTTTGATTCTACTGGACAGGTAAAAATGTATTTCACAGCTACCTAGCTATGTATTTACTCAGCCTTTGAAATTAGCCATTAGCAAAAATACAGAAACAGTTACCTCTCGCTGCCACTTGGGGCCGCCAGCGATTAAATTACATAAAATTGCACAGTCCACAGATGAAGGCTCCAGTGTCAGTGCTGAGGGACCGGTCCTAGAGAAGAAAACAGAGACCAAAAGAATTATACTGTTGACTGGCAGATGTTATATTTAAGACTCAACATACAATATCATTATTTTAATTCAGCGTTATCCCCAATTATGTCCACCATTGTGAATTGTGACAGAGGGCCAGTTGGCCAGAGCTCTACAAACCCTGATTTAGGGCTTGCATAAAACTAGATGGACCTTGGGGCCTACATGTATGATTATGGAAGTATCTCTGCCCCTCAAATGAATGGGTACAAGAATGTGTCAAAACAGTGATATTGACCACGAATATGAGTGCATGTATAAGTGAACTATTCCCCTTCAAATCGTTGGTTTTATTTTTACCTTTCAAGCTGTTCCTCTGGCTTGCCTCTGCATGCCAGTGCCCACCAAAGGAGTTGGACAGTAGAAAAGACCAGTTTGATCATAATGAGCCCTAATCCTAATCATATCTTTTCTCTCACAAGACTTGACTTGTTTACTTTCCCTCAAGAGGGCAGTGTTTGAATAAAGGAGCCTCCGTCTTTCAGCACTCATCAGATCCATGGGATATGAGGGATGCCAAGAATTTGGAGTACAGTGAAATTATTTTATTCAAACCAGATACAAGGATATAGAACGAGGGAAGAACTTTAGTGAACAACATGAATATAGAAAAAAGTTCATATACACAGGGCCAGGGCCAGTGAATTTCTGTAGGTTGTGTAATGGATTTAAAGTCGGGAGAAAAGGAGAAGGCCCTGGGATCTTTCTAGTATTGCGCACCTCATTACTTGATGCATAAACGCTGTTGTTTCTGTTGAGAGCAATGCTGCTGGGTAATTAATAAGAGAAAGGAATCATTTACTTGTGTACAGCATTAATATATCAAAGACGCAGGGTAACTAAACCTCTCAAGAGGAGTGCGTGGCGCATGTAGCAGCGCCAGTGGAGCGACTTTATCTCTCCGCTGCGCCGCGAGACGCCGTCCAAAATAAACCACTTCAAAAACGCCCGAATGCTTTTGAGACACGTAGTGCTGCGAGAATCACTGAGGGGGGGTTGCAATGGTACAACTTTATTCCAACTGCAACACAGTGAGATGTG
>OOFE01051024.1:15919-28982 GCA_900323365.1 Monocentris japonica | reverse complement strand
ACAGTGAGATGTGTGGGTCCTCTGTCTCGCCCCCAACACGCTCCGACACCTGCGCGCTCTACTCTGCTTTCCTCTCATCTGTTATTCTCCTCTCCTCTTTTCCATTCCCTTCTTTCCTCTCCTTTATTCTCCTTTCCTCTCATTTATTCTCCTCTCCTCTCTTCTCCTCTTTTATTCTCTTCTCCACTTTTCTTTTTCATTCCCTTCTTTCCTCTCCTTTATTCTCCTCTCCTCTCTTTTATTCTCCTCTCCTCTCCTTGTGCACGCATCCAAACCTCTCTCCTGTTTTCTCAATGACTTTTTTTGTGTTGCTCAGGTTCAACCCCTCCCACTTGGTGTAAGCGCTTAATTGTCAGCCTCGACGAAACTTGAGTGGGCTTAAATACCGCGTGCGCCTCTTGCATAAGGGTGGAATCGACCAACTTGTCTGAGGGGCATCTCTGTCAGCATTTTTCTCCCGCCGACCGATCAGCATGCAGGTGTCTCTGGCGCTCCTCGTCTCCAGCTCGGTGCTCCTGCTGCTCCAGGGATGCTGCACCGCCGTGAAGGGATGGAAGGTACTAAAAAATGATGCTACGGAGATCATACCGGAGTACACAGAAGATACCCGGACACCCCAGGAGGCGACACAGGCGTCAAACGACAACAATAACAGCAACAACAATACTATGAATAACAGGGCGAAACACGGTGGAAGAAGAACAGCGAATACAGTCTCCTATAGTGAGTATTCCGGATTTTGAAGTCGGTAGAAAAGAAATGTGTTATAGAAGTTGCGTGTTTGAAAAAAACGTGTTAGAAAAAAATAGGTCTTAGCAGCAGTCTCCTTCATCAGTTGTAACATAATGCATTCTGTGCAAAAATGAAATTAGGCTATATGTAGGCCGGCCCAACCTCAAGAAGGCATTGCATTTTGGATTGAACCTAAAATGCACAAAATTGAAGAGACTAGAAACTGGAGCCATATATATATATATATATAGAAATACAATTACCATTAATTACAATTGATGTGTTTAGATGACGCTCTGGTCCAAACGTACATCAGTGTATCCTAATCGCAAGCGCCCATGTAAAAAGCAAATGCGTGGGACATGAGAATTCAATGCAAAAATAGCAGCATTTATCAATTGATTAATATTATAATTAATGAATTATTTTATATCGATATCGGTTTTTAGATTAAATTATTTGATTTCAACTGTCTGAGGAATTTCTCTGAATTGGTTAGTGCGCTCAGATAGTCCTAATGACTTTGTATATATTTGAAAAAGGAATAACCGTTATTGCAATATTTGATACATTTATGATAGGCAATTTTATAACGTCAATTGTATACCAAGCCTTGCATACCTTTACTAATGCCCATACTTTAGTGGATATTTCATTTGGTTTAATTAGACTACATTTTTTGTCCAGACAATTCTTTTTTCATAAATTGGATATTTCGATGCAAATATTAATTTGTTGCCTATACGCATTGATGGACTCCATCCAAATATGTGGATCTGACATGAAAACAGCCACAGGCAACCAGCACCAAGAGACAATGTTTTTATTTCGCCTCATCTTTACATTGTTGGACAGATTTAAAAAAAAGTGTGGGAAGGGTGTTTTCTTGTAGCTTAATTCATTGCCAAAGTTAGGATGAGAGCAGCACAGACACACATACTTGTGGTTTCTTCCCTACACAATTTGAAGTGGAGCATTTAGAGAGAGATCAGGGCTTTTTCACATTGTCTTCCAGGTTATTTCCTTCTCTCTTTATACTATTAGTCAAGCTCTACTTACGCCATAACTATTTGATTGCAACAACATGTCTCCCAAACAGAAAAGCCCCACGGTTTGTTCTTCAGGAGATGTCTTCGGGGTTTTGGAAATTGCTTTTTAAATGCAACACTGGCTTTGAGAATGACTCCCACCTGTGGCTAGTATAGGTTGAACTGTGTATTCTGATTGGTCCATGCGTGAAGAATAATCTCCTGTTTGCTTCATGAATTCAAGATGGGTGGTGCAATATTCCCACAGTTTTGCCTTCATTAAATCATGACCGCTCAAATCAGAGATCAGACAAGAAAGTGATTGATTAGATTAGGATAACAACAGTTGACTATGGCGATTAGCAAGTCAAGATTGCTTACTGTGAGCATTTTTTCCCCCCATTTATTGGAGTTTACCTCTGCAGGTGCTGGGAGTGGGAAATCATTCATAAAGCAACAAATCCAGGCAATAAATTGGAACAAGTTTTACATAACAATTTCCAATCCTCACAAACAGCTCTAAATCTCCACCAAAGGGTTGGAAAAACACATCTCTTTATCTTCATAGTGGATATGGAGCAATATCCATCGAGTTTCTCACAGGGAGACGATAATCTCCGGGATTATGATCTCAGATAAGTGTGTACGTTGGTCTATCTGCTTCCCTCTGGGGATGGATTCTCATGGTCCCTGTAGGGTCACGGCAGAGGCTTTCACCACTGCCTGGCTTCCCTCCAGTCCTCTCCCAAGGCTTGTCTCCCAGTAGGGACAGCTTACGGAACTACAGTAGAGTGTGATCCTTTTTTGTCAGCCCACCCTAATCAGTAGTGTTTTTCCAGACAGTAGAGAGAAGAACAGGAAATGTAGCAGAGAAGAGAGAGCGCAACTGGATTCAACCCATTTATGTACATGTTAACAGCTCAATGAACAAGGCAACCTGACTTCTCGGGGTACCGGAGTAACGAATGTGCGCTGTAGATATTCTATACTGTGGTCCAGCCCATCTGCCATGGCCACAGAATAACACTAGATCAAGTTCTCGAGGAGAGAAAAAAAGGAAGTCATCTCCTATAAATCCTTTGTTCAGCCCTTTTTGCAAAGAAAGCCACGGAGGAAAACAGATCTCTCTCTCTGAGTGTATCATTTCTTAACCGACATTTCCTTTGCCCCACTGCTTGTAAAAATGGGGCAATAACTCACGCATATGACTGTTAAAAAGCTATGGCTAAACTATAGGATTACATGCTGAATAAGGTCTCTCAAATCAGCTTGGCGGGTGTCCAGTTTGTTCAAAATTGTACAGTTGCATTACTGCCTTAAAATAACCAGACAACTATTTACTCTTCCATCGCCACATACATTTCCTGAGGGCCCACTGTGTTTGCCAGCTTTTGTTCCGACTCAAACCTCCATTAGGTTTGATTGAGCTGTTTAATGGCTCTCTGGTCTGGATTTGCTATCAGCTGATTACTGCCAGCTGTAATTCTTTGTCAAGCCCCATCGTCAGCTAATGATCAGACCATGAATCTCCTAAACCTTAAATAGATGTACAAATATTGATAGTATATTGCCTTTATAAAAATTGTGTCAGAATCAAGAATAAAAGCCCCGGCCTCATGGTCCACGTTAAATCTGGCTTGTGTTATAGTTTCTACTGAGGCCAGGGCGAATCTGAACAGACTCTATTGGCGTTAGACACAACTTTAGTTCTGGAGCAGTTCAACTGAAGATGGTCCTTTCCAGTGTGTGGGACTTCAAAGTGTTTGCTTTGGGCCGAGGCCATCAGTGTAACTGTGATATCCTGCTGTTCAACCCAGGTGCCTCTGAGCTGAGCTGCAGGGAGCTGCGTTCCACCCGTTACATCACGGACGGATCTTGCCGCAGTGCCAAGCCTGTCAAGGAGCTAGTGTGCTCGGGCCAGTGCATGCCCGCGCACCTCCTGCCAAACTCAATTGCCCGTGGCAAATGGTGGAGGAGCAGTGCCTTGGACTACCGCTGCATCCCGGCCCACTCCCGGACACAGCGGATCCAGCTGCAGTGTCCTAACGGCAACAGTCGGACTTACAAAATCCGCGTGGTCACCTCCTGCAAGTGCAAGCGCTACAGTCGTCACCACAACCAATCAGAGGCCAAGGAGGTGCCAAAGCCACGGCGCAATAAGAAGCACAGTCGCTTTTCCCAGGGCCGGAACAAGAACAACACGCTGTTGATGGGCAACTCGTACTGAGACTGCTCTACAGTATCCTCCATACAAGGACAGAGACCAAAGCATACTCGCTCATACACGCGCACATGCTACACAACATACCAACCAACATATCTCCTTCGAACGGGGAGAAGGAGAAGCAATATACATTTCAAAGAGCAAATTCATAAGCTATTTGTTGGGCTGATTGTGATTACTATACAGGCACTATCCATGTTTGTTTTTCAGCCAGTTGTCAGCATATTTGTGAACTTTGTTTATTTGCATGACCAAATGAGTGGACCAGCAATGCCAGGGCGTGCCATGTGACCGGTCAAGAGAAGTAGCACTCTCTTGGATAATATGACGTGAACATATGATCACGCAACAGCTCAAAACCACCCTGGGCTTCGGCTCTGTCTGTCACTCTGACACAAACAGATTTCATTTGAGCACAATGAGATCCTCCAAGGCTTCCTGTAGAAACATCTAGTGGATGCACAAGTACCCCACACTACAGCTCTATTCCTCCAAACTGGTTGTAATCCCTCGCTTTATGGCTGTGTATAGAGGAGATCGTTGCAGCTCTGGAGGCTCCTGTGGTGGGATGCTGACAGGCTTTGAGAGGCCCTGGCCCCTGCTCCAGTCCAGTGACAGCCCATTGAAGGCCTCACTCATCCAAACAGCCCCCCAGCGTTCTCCAGGCTGCAGCAGCCACAACCGGTTACAGTAAGGCTTTTTCCCACGGCATGATGGAGAGAGTGAGATGGAGAGAAAAAGAGAGAGGGAGAGGAAGAGTGAGAGCAAATGGTTGTGTCAGCACTCCAACACCAAGGGGCACTGGGCATTCTTGTGACTCCTCTTAATTGCTAAATGAGCCCATTCCTGTGTTTAGGATTTGAGTCATAAAAAGCCATTTCCTCAAGACATAGCCAGTTCCTGTTTGCTGGAATCACCCAAAAAGTCCACATGTGTGTAGGAGGCTTCAGAAAATTGTGCCTGGTTGCTTTGTTACCTAGGGGCAGAGCATTCTCCAGAACGCCCACACTGGAAATCATTTGTAACAAGCAAAATAGAACTAGCAATCAATAAGCCATAGCCAAAATCCATCTGTTGTGTTAGTCTACAGTATTTGATGCATATAGTAAAGATTCCTCCACTCCTCTCTGCCCCTATTCTCTGATTAGCTCAGACAGGAAAGATAGAAATGAAAATGAAAAATATAAAATTGAAATCTTGGCTGCAGGCAGGAAGAGGTAGTTGCGATACCCAGTCTTTCACTGCCGACAACAACACAGCCTCCTCTCTTAGCATTGCCACCGACGGGCCTGCACTTCATGAAGAATATTCACAGCGTTTCCGCACATTGTCAGCATTCCATTGTTTTCGCTCATATTGCTTCCTGATTTTAGTTTTCTAAACTGTACTGACGTTTGCTTCTTTTTCAATTGTATGTTTGAAATAGCGACTGGAAGGGATTTTGTCATGTAAGCAGAGAGTTGCCATGTATAGCCTGATTGTACCTGTGTGGTCTTTTGCAGTGGTACCCTCGCAAGACAGGGTGTTAAAAAGAGGGAGGGCTGTTTCCGACAGACACAAAGACGGACTGTTACAAAGAATGAACTGCATATTTATTTTTTATTTCCACATTTAAATTATTTATGCAACCTTTTGTAGTAAATGATAGCCATTACTTTCATATAGTATGATAGAGACTTTGAAAATGAAATAGTGTACAGTACATGAATAAAGTAAAGGCAGATATATTTGAAAGGACTGGCTTATTTGTTATCATTCTTCCTTGAATGTGTTGCTTTGACATGGGCTTCCTCACCTGTACCTGTACACTTGGCTGTGAAAACAAATGCAAGCGATCAGGAAGTTGAGGTTTGGCTGCACGTGGAATGTCTGGCCAGGTTCACAAAAGGAAAGGAAGAGGGATCTGCACAAAGGAACTCCTGTGATCTTCTTCTCTAGATTTCTTTGTTTGCAAGGGTGGATATGAGCCATAGCCATAACTCCTCTCTGCCTCTCTGCCCACAAGGCTTTAGGCTTGCACAGAGAGAGTTTTAGACTTCCCTCCTTGCTTTATGTCAGAGCTCTGTGGGTGTTTGTCATATCTGGAGTGTACTTGCCTACAGTATTACCATTACTCACTCAAACTTTGGACTTGCAGACAAATAGGAGTTGCGATCCAGGCACAGACAATTTACCCAACTAAATGAGGTGTTTATGATGAGTTTTATCGGCAAACCTAATTTTAATCACCGCAACTGGAGCACGCTCCACCGGCGAGAGCTCCTTAGAGGGTTAAATAAAGCTTTAGTGTAAACACAAAACAGAAAAGCCCTGTGGCAACTGACTTTAGCTGTGCCAATCGCTAACAATTGATATTAAGTTTCACTACATCATCCATAATGTTCAATCATTATGTCTCTTTCAAGCCCCGTCCAAGACAGAACAGACATGCCATGCGTTTACTCAAGCAGCTTGCATGGAACAAGTTTCCCAAGTAACTCAAGAACACATCCTTAAATGCGGTGCATGAGGAGTACCTAAATATATCGATGCTGACAAAGCATCTGCCCTGCGTTACCGTGTGCATACAGGTCATTACTCCAAAACGACCTGCCGGTGACCCTCACAGGCTTGGGGAATACTGAGGTGCACAAGAAGTCAGACGTGATCCATTCCCAACAATGTAACAAGTTGACGACAATTCAACCAGGCTCCCATGCGAGTGTCATCGATGAGGTTTTTAACACCAGGTGCAGAAGTCCCTGAGGGCACCCACTCTATTAAAAGTGTATGAGACAGGCTCCAATTAAGTACACACAATGCAGGACTTTAGAGAGTTCACCAAAAGTTCCTGGATGACTCATGGCCTCTATATGGAATATTTATAGAACTGACATGGTTTTGTAACCACTATAAATGATGTCTGGTTCCCTTTGTCCCGATCTGGAAGAAGAGCTGATAATGTTTGCACTACAGTGAAAGAAATTTACTGTGCTCATCTGGTTGAATGATCTCAATGAGTTCTCTATGGAGGCTCTGTGTTAAGCTCATCTTTCAACTGTGAATTTCTTAAGCTAATCTCTGTTTCCTAACAAAGCACTCTCTTGACTCCGGCTGTCAACGCATCACGATAATCGGCTCATCCCCAGTCTCCAATCTTGCCACTTTAAATCTGCTGACTGAAGAAGAAGATGCACATAAATGTTAAGACACTCTGCTCACAAATGTGTGTTTAGGTCCCATTTCCTCCTTTGATCTCCCATAATGGAATGGTAAAATATCCAATTTCGACTTTGTGCAGTGCAAGCTTATTGTTTAGCCCCTTGCCAGAAAGTTTTCTAGAATGGAACCACTTGAATGGCTTAGACACTGTCAACACAGACTTAACTGATGTCTTGCCAGATGCAAATGAAAACGTCAAATAAAATAGATTGTATATCATCTGCAAATAAAGAGATGCTTAACTGATGCACATTTCTGCCAGTGATCTCCATGTTACAAAAGCAAGCAAGTCTCCTCTTGTGACCACAAATGCACCAGTGGAAATTAACTCGAGGAGAAAGGAGTCATAGCATGTGAAGCACTTTTGCCCATATGAATCGGCCAAGAAACAAACCTCTATAACAGTCTTTAATGTATTACGTTTGTGGTCAGCTGCCTGTGCAATTGCTTAACAACCTTGCAAGCTATCCAAGACATTTATTGAGAGGGAATATATTTACCGAGCACTAGAACACTGCTAATGCAACACATGATATTCAGACCCTCGTCAAGGATTACATGAAGTCAGGATGCTGCTACACCCCAGTAGTTTCACCTCCAGGTCCCCCAGTCACAGTTTTCCAGGAGCGGATATTATTGCTCCAGTCAAACACATGTGGACTATGAAGGATGCATTCAGAGACGGATGTTTGTGCTCCACCAACCACTCCCTTATCAGGTCATGAGCACTAATAGTCTAAAACAAATGGAAACCAGAAGAGACGTCTGGCCACCTAAAAGAATGAGGAACGTGGAAAGTACAAGTTGAACTAATCTTATGTTCCGACATTGGAAGGTGGATAACATTTCCTGCAAGCCGAGAGAGTAATTCTCAACAGGGAAGGGAGAAGCTGGGGTCAGGGCAGAGGCGCGACCAAAGATGTCCTCCCATGTTAACTTCAGCATCCAAAATGCATGCTAGTAAGTGATTTGTGCTGTTAGCGATGGTGCTAGGTTGGGCTACATGGTCGAGCAGGCAATCTCCACGTAAGTAAGAAGATGTGGAGGTGTGTGACACTCCAGAGATGGACGGTAGCACCATACAGGTCAGGGACTTCCAATGAGCCATGTAAGCTTGAGTCTCTCAGCCGAGGCCAGGCATGTAGAGAGGGGAGCCAACCATATGTGCACAGGACAACAGGAGGTGCAGTGGATAGGAAACAGAGCTGTCAGCAAACATTTCTAAACAACCACAGCAAGCCAAACATTCCGAGGGTAGAATGCATTTCTCTGCTTGATCGTCACTGTATGAACTTTGTATCATGCAGAAACATCAAATGAAAATATGAATTGACTTGCCTTGTTTACTCCGGTCAGGGATGACAGAGGTGCTGAATAGCATAGCTTGTGTGTTTGGATCTTTGTATTAACCATACATAAGACCTCAACTTGGCTCTTTGCTCCTGACTGGAAAAGATTCAATGTATCCAACTCTAACAGAAGTACACCGTGTGTGTGTGTGTGTGTGTGTGTGTGTGTGTGTGCGTGCGTGTGTGCGTGCATGTGTGGAGGGGGGCAGGTAAAGACCTAACGTGTGCTATTATTGCAATGTCATTCAACAATTTGCTTGAGGTCAACAGACTTGAGGACTCGGGGAGGTTTAAATAGGCAGGGTTAATTGCTCCACACACAAGCAATTAAAACTGTAGTCATTTGACGTGCTTGTTTCACACATGTTTAACGGTGAAACAGCTAATCACCATTAAAAAAGCAGTCGAGCAAGTTTATACAACAAAGATGTTCTCTCCTGCCATCAGAGTAGAAAGGAGTGCAGTACTTCGCCTGCAGTACAAATGACCTAAGGCGAAAACATGACATATACAGCATGGTGTGATGCTGTAGAGAGCCACTTCATGAGAGACTCTAGAATCACTAACACTTTGGGCCAAATTGCATTTGCAAATAATCTTTGATTAAATCTTCTTGGAGTACCAGATGAGTGAGATTTGCTTTATAGGATAATACAATGAATAACAGAAGGTTTAGACAATCACAGGAAATTATTAAAGCATTTGATAGTTCATTTTGTTTTCTTTTGTGGAATTAACAATTTAATAGACACAACAGATGTGAATTGTCCCGATGTGATAAACCCCACTCATCTGGTGGCTCCGAGCAGGTTAAAAAAAATGCATGAATTGTTTGGAAAATGCTGCTGACAAATGAAAATCACGGATCTCCAAAAAATCTTTTCGCAATTAGGAAAAAAATGCTCGTTTTCTAATCGACGCCCATGCATTTCTGAAATTATACAATGGGATATTTTAAGAATGTAATGAATGTTGATTCACATGAAATGAATTGATGCAATTCACTCTTCATTTCCAACTGTTTCAGAAACAGTGACCTAGGCCTGGTCATACTGTCAGGCCCAACCCAGCTATCCCACCCATACTGGAGGAAAAATTGGCTTCACAGTAATTGCTGTGTCTCATCATCTCCAAAATATGTCTGTTTCACTCAGTGGCATTCAAGGTTCCTATCAGCGGCCATGTCATCTCCAGATGGTGGCAAAACAAACCTGGCTGGACCCATTTATTGGGTAATGGACCATGTTGTCTTTTCAGTTTTAGCTACACATAGAAGATAGTATTGTATACGCGCATGCACGCGAACACACACAAAAAACACACATATGCACAGACTGGCACACAGGCCTGCACACACACATAAGCACACCCATACATACACACACACGCACACACAAAAGCTGGTGGTCACCCAAACCACTTGAGCCCAGGCATGTTTTCAATAAGTCAAGCGAATTCATCAGGCATTTCTGAAATAATAAAATCAGAGGAGGGATGTCTGCTTCCTTTAAGAGCACACAGAAACAATTAAATCTGGTGGGATAATTTTTGAAACAGGAGCAAAGTATTTGAGTGGGTGGTAGACATGGCATGTTAAGGATTATACAGCCCATGAGAAATAGATTTATAACAGTCAGTAGGCTGTTCCTAACCAAAACTTCTCCTGGCATTTCAACATGGAGGAACAGAGGGTGAATCAAATCAATTATCTTGATGTCATCATTGCCCACCAGTGTAATTGATTGTATTAGTGATCCATCCCTCTCCCCTCCCTACCTCCCTACGTCTCATAAATTCTTTGTAGCATGGCAGCTGATTCTGATCATGACAAAGATCTCTGGACAGGATCTCGCTGATGACGACACAATCTTTGTCCTTTTGGACTTAAATAAATCTCTGTGGCATTATCTTACCGCTCGGCACACTGGTTTAGCAGCACTGAGTCCTCTCGCTTTCTCTTGCGTCTCAGTAAGTGCCGCGCTCTGAAATCCCTTGAGAGAGGCTAGCATATCTAGCATAGCCTATCACGAAAAAAACCACAGACACCATGCTCAGTTCACTAGCATTGCAAAATAGACTCCGCAGAATTGAGAAGTAAACAGTGGCGTATTCTGCTTCCCAGAACAACAAACTGCATTTTTTTTCCCTGAGAGTTTATGGCCACTTCCACAGACAGACCGGTGCCTTTGTGCTTGTTTGTATGTTTGTGTCATACTTCCTCAGCTGGGGAGGTTATTTTAGGGCACTGGTGGGTAGTATTTACACCCCTGTCTCTTTCACCCTGAACTTGATAATATTCCAGTAATACATACACATATACACACATATAAACATGCACAGATGGTGCATTCTGATTGTGTCCCAGATGGAAGCTGTTTTATTTTTGAGGCCCGATGCTGATTAATTAGACATTAGTTTCTTTTTTTTTTACCCCCCTTGGACCAACTCAATGCAATCAGCCCAAAGTGCAGTGGAAATTGCTTCCTAGCCATGTGGCTCTGGGTGCACAGCCCAGGAGAGGCTAAGGCTGATATCTCCACAATCTCCCTGGCTTAGGAGAGTTTAAGATCAGGATCAATTCAGCTCTCCTGCCCTTATCAGATGACAAAGAGCCTCTAGAACTGTATGCCTAATTCATTCAATGTCCCATTCTTGACCCAGGTTGAAAAGCTAGAAGAAAGTCCCTTAAAGGGCATTGTTTCTCTATGGTGAGACATTCCTTCACAGAGGGTTATTGAATCTTCTTTTGGACTGAAACGGATGATTCTGGCTGGGTCGGTCAAGCCTTGTAGCGCTGTAAAGTAATATTTTGCCCAGACATTCTATCTTTTTCTAGAAAGTTTGATGATGTGTGCTCAGCTTGCTGTATTCCTCCTAGGCAGACCTCTGACTCTGCATGACAAACGATGGCCTGATGCTGGGCTTGAATATCCAATGCCTCATTCTCTTTCCTCACACAAAGGTCGTCTCAGAGTAATGGAGAAATGAGAGCAGAGTACAGCAGGCTGACGCTGGGGCGTGGGGAGGATTGCCTCTGTTATGACAGCTAAGGCTAATTGTTCATAAAATGGTTCTGTGAGAAAGTGGCTGTTTTTATGACTCACAGTCTAGCATCTGTCTATCCGAGGAGGACTTTTCCATTCTGTAAACATTAGGGCTTCGTACCCTCTCCAAACCCTCCCCAGGATTGGTAGAAGCTGCGGACAGGGCTGAAAAATCATCAACCAATACACAACTCTTCCATTGTTTATTTATGATGATGCATTATATACCAGAGACAACCTTCCTCCTCCCCATTTGTCTACATCTAAAATTATCTACTGCTGTCACTTTAACAAACATACTGACTGAAGATCTCTCTCTCTCCTTAACTTCCCTTCTATCCCTCGTCTTTTCCAAAAGCCAGCTTCACGTGCCTGAATTTCATTGCCGCTTGGAGAGGCCTTGGCTCATTTCATTTTGTTATCATTGTGTGTTGGGATGGCTCCTTTAGTCAGCATATCTGACCCAGTAGGAAGGAATGAGGGGCAAACTGGATGTTTTATACCTCCACTGAGGAGGGCTGGATGGGGAAAGAGATGATCCCACCAGCAGATGCCTCTGGGCACAATTATAGACAAGAGACCTACAAGAATATGGATAATTAACTGTATTAGAAAAACATCTCAGACGACTGTGTGGTGCCTTAAATCCTTGAATGTCAAAAGACAGTACTTTAAACTGGCATGGCACTGACTTTGGAGGAAAACCTGCACATCGCTGCATAATTGTGCTTAGACAAATCCTGCTTTTTTGAATAATTTTGCTCAACGTCAAATGAAAAATGACTGCAAGACACCCATTGAGGCCAAATACCTTCTTGATAAATGGCTGCATCATTGGGGATGAGGATGTTATGATGTGATTGATCATATTCTGCAGCAACTTGGCAGAACACATTCATATAGTATATATCCTTCAAATAAAACCTGATTTCTTTTCTGTCAACAGTGAATCATCCAGTACAAACAATATGTTTTCCCTCCAATCTATAAATAATGTTCTGTGCTTAGTTCAGAGTCAATCTCAGTCTGGAAAGTGATGAAACAGACATTGATTTGTGAATTGAAACCCAAGAACCACCAAAGCAAGTGCAGTATTTACAATTCCAATCATACATTTCTCTTTATGATGAAGTGTTTCATAATCGTACTGCCCACAGCCTCAAAAACAAAAGTTGTTGCTCTGCATGGAAGGAATTTCAGGAGTGGAGGATCACTTGTGTACACTGTTGTACAGTCCTTAAAAGTAGCTAAACTCTTAAAAATGCAGCCCCCAGTGTAAAGCCCTGCTGTGGTCACGAGTGCAGAACCTCATCAAGTTCCCTGACTGAGTGACAGTCTGAGGCACCAATGGCCCACCCAGGACCACCAAACCACCCACACATGCATGCACACATAGACATATTTACACACACATACATCTACACACACACACACACACATACAGATATGCACAAAAACACACATATGTATGAATAACCACACACA
>OOFE01051020.1:14810-28105 GCA_900323365.1 Monocentris japonica | reverse complement strand
CGGAGCGAAGGGGGCGGCACTGTTACAATGCAAGAACTGAAAGCTGTAGTTCACTGTAGTTCACCTGGCAGTGTTTCTCCCAGCTGGGTGATGTGGCTGGCTGCTGAGACGTGTGACGCATCATAACCCTGTGTTAGGCCACGCCTCCTCTCCATTCCGTCCAACTAATCAGCTTCAGGAGTCGTGGCTTAGGTCACCATGGCTACAAATGCCCCTGGTAGCACAGGTTTCCATTCCCCTCTTACCTTCCCTGACAACCCTCCCTCCCTCCCCGCTCTCAGCCTTATACCTCCAAGCCTGGGAGCGGAATTCTGGGAACATTTTTCCATGTGAAACGGCGAGGGTCAGCGCAGGGGTGTGACGCCACGGCATTGTTCCCGCTGCGAGGAGAGGAACCGTGCGCCATGAGGCCAATTCCTGTCCGCTCCAAAAAAACAGCCACTTTCTCACACCGCTTTCCTTCCTCCGCCAGACAGCTCAAAACAATCCCAGAGTGCCTGTGGGTACGAGGTACAGCAACGCAGGCCAGAGAACAGGCTGATAGAGAGCGGGAGAGCGGGAGAGAGAGAGAGAGAGAGATTAAAAGAGGAGGGGGAAGAGGTCTTTCTCTATCAGTTTATGCAGACTGTTTATGGGCCATTCAAAACAAACAAAGGGGGAAAAGAGATCCCACTGTGCCCAACTGACACCCGCTCAAACAAACGGTGAGCTTACATTATATCACTGTAAGTGGGCCCGGGCAGCCGGCTGCCATCCCGCCTGCCTGGGTCTCAGCTCAAGCTGTTTCGTTGTAAAAACAATGCAACAGTCTTATCATAAAAGCGGTCGCTGCTCCCTTAGCCAGTTTCCTTTTCTGTTTCTGTCACCCAAATTCTCATAAAACTTCTACCGTCTATATTCAAAAGGTTCCCAGGGGCACAATGTGATGTGTGTGTATACATTTTTTCTTCCCTATTGACTCATTTGGAAATAAATGGAGCTTCGCAGAGCATCTTCAACTCCTTTGGTGTTCGCCTCTCTAAATACTGGGCAAACCCACTTTGCCCCGTTTCACCCCGAATAGTCCCTGAAGAGCGAAACTAGTGGCTATAATCACGTCTTAGCGGCTCCACCATAACCCAAAACTCGACAGCCGGGCCCTATTTCTGGCAACAGCAAAGTTAGCATTATAGTTGCACCTCTGTTATCATACATCAATGGTTGTTGCCTATGATTTGGAAAACTGCAGCAGGGTTGCAGACTGTCAGGCTGTTATACACAGAGCTTCAATCAAGCCAGGAAGATTTGTAGTGCAGTTTGGGACAGAATGAACAGTTGCTTGTCTTTGGTTGCAGCACTCCCCAGGTCAGGTCAAGTTTAATAAGTTCCAAATGTGTGTGTGTGTGTACGTGTACATGCATGTGTGTATTTAATGGGGGATAAGGCCCTGCACACGTGCACCTCCCGGCACTGACTCAACCCCCTTCCCCCTTTTTTTTTTTTTCATCCCTCACCCTAGCCGCCCCCACTCTCTACCCCCTCAGGAGCTGTGATCGTCCCATTGTTTTATTCTGCAGTGCGTTCTGCACGTATGGACACCTCTCGAGCCACATTCCTGACCGCCTTATCATGCCTCATTTATAGGCCTAATACAGAGTGGCCTGCTAGGAATCGCTGAGTGGTTGCGCTGTATTCTATGTATGTGGTCCTGCAGACTGTAAAGAGGAACAGGAAGGATGAGCCGTCCAACTCCCTCTCATACGTAAAGCAGGAGACATGTTTATTTGGTGGTTTAGTTTCCTTTTCATTCCTTGCCTTTAACAACTTTCTTCAAAGTTAATTTTCATTTTTTTCATCACACTCCTTTGTATCCTTTGGAATTTTTTCCTCTCCTCCTTATACAGTGTTTTTTTTCCTACCTGTTTTGTCTAAAATGGAAACTGAGAGCTTGGAGGAGGAGAGAAAATAGCTGTGGCTGCTCTCTAGAGTTTCCTGCCTGTTGTCAAGCTTGTCTGCGTGCGTGCCCTGTCCTCCGTCCTCCTTGGCCTGCTTCTCCTCCCCACCCTGCCCCTCCTGTCTGAGGATGCAGCTAGTGTGTGTGTGTGTGTGTGGGCTGGATGTCTGGGAAAGCCTCTGACACAGCTGAGGGAGGAGATGACCAGCGGGCCTAATTTAGTTTGCAAGTGTGTATGTGTATTTGTATGTGTGTGTATGTGCAAGTGTGTGATGTGTGTCGTTAAGGAAGCACCTGTCCTGTGTGACCGTCAGTACTGCTGCGTTTATCTGACCCCACTCACATCAGGTGGCTTCCTGGTTTGCGTCAGTCACTGCTCCCTAAGGCCTGCTGTGGTTGGTTAGCACAAGCCCCTCCCCTTCCTTTCTAAGTACTCATTGATCTTGAGAGGGTAGTAGTCTTCCAGCATATTTCTGCCTAGGCCTCAACATGCCGGGGCTTATTTCACTGTTCCTTCACAATATTGAAGATGACACATGGGTATTCTTGATAAATTCATTTCAAGCCCCAATCTAGGCATTTTTTACCATGTGATTTCTAGACTGAAAATAATGTTTTTTCATTGCAAAAATAACTTTGAAAAAAATATGTCTGCAGTTTTCTCCAGTGCTGTGTTTTGTTAGGCTACAGTTTAACTGGATTGGTACTGGTGATAGTGCCTGTAGGTGAACTGAATCGAAAAAATATGAATGGTGCAGCACTATGCACCAACTCACAACGAGTCCCTTTCAAACACGTTCAGTTTAAGACACGCACAGCGGAGGCTTCCTCGACCTCCCCGCCGCTGAATCGTTACAACCACCATCAAAGCCTGGTAAACAGGACACTCCTCTTCCCTTGTGTTCATCTTCTCTTCTTCTCATCCTTCTCCTGTCTGTCCTGTTGCCGCTTTTCTTTCCTACCCCCGTGACCACTATTTCCTATAAGGACTGTAATACTCTATGTGAGTATTTGTGGATTTTTGAAGTATTTCTAATGGTTACATTTCAGTTATAGCAATTTATAACTTCTAATCTTGTTATTCACCACTTGCGCTTTTTCTCAGTCTTTCTTCTTTCTATCTTCTCTGTTTCTCTCGGTCCCTCTCTCCAGATCTCTTCCTCCAGCAAATCTGCCCTTTTTCTCAACCTTCAACCATCAAGTTTTTGAACTCTGTTTATTTACCAGCAGGAGTCTTTTCCCGGACCCCTTCAAAGGCAGCCTATGCCCAGATCCAAGCCCGGGGCCAGACCAGCCGGGTGGCTGCTTAATGCGGCACAGATCATTTAGGGAATTAAATGATGGTGGAAGCAGAGAAACGGCAGACCCTGCAGACCTCCCTCATCCTCCCTTCTCCCCTCCCAACCTCCACCCATCAGATACAGTCAGGTATGCTGTGTTTCCTGAAGAAATGGGTGCATAGTCTGCTTAATAATGGGATACTTGATACTTGTAAGGCAGATGCTTGCTGACTCAGAGCTTGAGCCCTGGTCCTCTGGTTGAACTGCAGCCTCAGTCTCTCAAATCACCAGGCCACCCAAGATTTCTCTTGGCGGTGGAGCATAGGTTTTGCAGCGAGTATTTAAAAACTGGGACTTAAACAATGGCTACATCTGTTGTTTACTTTAGATGTATTTCATTGAAATTAAACCTCAGCCTCAATACTCTTGTGCACTTGAGTCAAATCCCAGAGCTTCAGACCCTGTGTGGCAGGTGGTTTCCAGCAGGCTCTGTGGCTTGAGGCTTGTTACCGTCAAGGTCAGACTAGAAGACAGGAGAGGATGTGAGAGAGCAGGCAGCAAGAGCAAGGGTTTGATTGAAAAAGCACTTTCTTCATTGTCTTAACTGCCTGCACAAGGACAGAGGCCTCCTTCAACAACTAGCAACGTACAAAAAGCCACGGTGACGTTCCATTTTGACAATAACCGTTCAGTGACAATCCCATATTAAATGAACCCTGCTGTTATTCCTGAGGAGCATCCTGACCGCCCCTCTGACCTGATAAATGGACCCACAGGACAACTAACCTAACTGCAATTTATGAGTGTAATTGAATGTGGCTTAAAGGAAGTGATTCAATTACTTTTGTCTGTGACACAGTGTGCCCCCTCTCTTTCTCAGTCTAATGGCATGGTGCCTGTAAAGAATGCAGGCATCAGAGTCCAAACTGTGTCACTGCATTTAAGGCAGGCTGCAGGATCTATATTTGGGAGGCGCAGAGTGTTTTTCACTCAGCCTTGTCTCCTTTTAAAGGTACCTACGTGGATGTTCATTTCCTGTGTGCATTGATCATATACTGTCACATTCTTAGTGTTTACATCGCCCTTTTTGTCTAAAAGGCAGAGAATGTGCCATATAAACCTCTGACCTGAAAGCTAACCAAACAGTAATAAATATGAAGCTAGGTGAAAATAATAGCGTCCAGCTTTTACCGTAAATACTCACAATTAAAAGCTTTAATTGCACATTTAATTACAGTGTTTTATCAAATGCATTTCAATCATACAAACTTTATTTTGACCTTTCCATTCCCAAAAGGGTTTCAGGTTTATGAGGTTCCACTGTAATGCCGTTGGGCATGGGAAGGATTTTCTCTACATCTTGTTCACCTCTCCACATTTCTTTCTCCTTGAGATAGCGCAATTGTGCAAACTGAATCTGTCTGCTTTTCAACGTGGAAAGCTCTGGTCACTCTCACAAATGTTTTGCAGACAAATGATCACACCGGCCTACATGCAGTACAGGTATACATGGACACAGATATCTGTAACATTATTGACCCCAGATAGCCTGTTGGATGACACATCTCTTCGTCAACCAGCCCACCAGTCTGTCTGGCCCCGATTTCCATGGTGTCGTTTCCATGTTGTTATCCAGCAGGTGTTTCAAGCCCCCCCAACCTCTTCCGACCATCTACGAAATGCCTGGTGCAACACGTAACTGTTAAAGGTGGTGGTTGGTTCCCCCGTGAAACCCCATCCCCCCTCTGCAGAAGAAAAAAATAATGAGCCTAATCAACTTGGGGGTAATTTTCCAGCAATTTCCTTTTTAATGGCCGAGGGTTTGATGCCATTTGTTGTGGTAAATGGCATGTGCCCTTAATGGTCTCTCTGTGAATGAACCTTCCCCCTTTCTCTCAAGTCCCAAGTGATGTTCAGATCCTGAGAGGGTTTAAGTTAAAAAACAAAAAAAAACTGCACACTCAACTGGGACAACACTAAATGCTATAGTAAATGCTAGTTGGTGTGGATCAGGTTTCAATGCAAGCTGATTAGGAAATTGTCAAATCAAGGTGGTCTGCAACCCTAGTATACTGTTTCAACCCCCCCGACCCCCGACCTTAAACTATATACTCTTCCATCAGATGCTTTGTCTTGTCCATGAGCAGCCTTAATCGCAGACAGAGTGAGGGTAGGACCACCTCCAATCTTTCTCCGTGCTCATTTCCTGCGGTCGAGTTCCACATTATGAAGGTTTCTGTCACTTGTGTGCACAGACGTTACTGTAGTATTGTTGTCTGTGACATTTGGTGTGTTGGGGGATGTGAGTGCATGTGTGATTTTTGGTTGTGGGACGGAGGTTTTCTCATCAGGGGCTGGTGGGTTCTCAGGGATATTTACTCCCCGAGGCAGAAGAGTGACATTGGCCAGGGTTTGATTTGGTGGGAGAAACACAGCCCCTACATCATACAGTGGAACACATGGCCTCTCGTACCCACACACACACACACACACTACACACACTACACACACGCACAGAGCCATCTGGGCAAGGCAAACATGTCAATTATATCCAATTCACCTCACATCACTCAGGAATTGAAGTCATAGTGTAGTTTAGAAAATATAAGCATCATTAAAGTGCGAGAGCTCAGTGATATACTGTGGCGACAAATGAGCAATATATTTCTTTTCAGCTTACCCGCGGAGCATGAAAGACATCTCCTGTAACACCAATGGAACTGCATGAAAACGTGATGACGATTATATGAAATGGTTCGTTTTTAGATGAATGGCACATCAGTCTTCAGCTCTGCCTCTCCGCTTGAGTAACTGTATCCGCTGATGTATTGGCTCAATTATCTCAAAATGGTCCAACTGTGAGGAACAAATATTTCCCCAGCTTCGTGATGTCAGAGTTATGTATATCCGTATAAACGTGTGTTTCCTCGAACGCTCTGGGAAATGTACACCTACAAGACGTATAGCTGTCCCCTTGCTCATGGGTAATGTGGCGAGGAGAATTTATTTGAGCTGTGTCAGTGGAGATCAAAGGAACCTATAAGTTGTGGGGGCCCTTGTGCCGAACGCCACTGAGGAAGAGTTACCTTGACTAGCGTTGAACAGTTCCCATCTGAACACCGCAGACTCTACTCAGCAGTGTTACAGCTAGGCCCACTTTTAATCTGAAAGACTAAAGATTGGAAGCCTGACCTTAGGTCAAGGTAAACCGAAGGCTATGTATTTCCATCCTACTCTGTTTTACTGTTTCATAATCTGCTGCTCCATTGCACTGACCGATATGTACAGATATAGTTTTCTCCTTCACTGTCTCCTTGCACTAAATGTGAGGTTTTGTTGTCCCTGTGCCATGTGTGCCAGTATGTACGAATGTCATTTGTAGATACTCCTGCACAAATTTCACCCAGATATTTTTTTTCTGTGCTCTGTACTAAGTACAATAGAAAGTGGCTGTGATTGTGTTTTTCCCAGCGTGATAGGTGAAACAATACAGAAAAAAACAGTTGAAGGTGAGTTTCATTCCAAAATGGCATGAAATGAAAAGTCATTATGGAATATTATTGAAGTCAAAATATACTGTATGTGAAAACTGTGATTACATTTTAGGGGATGTAATAATCTGTATGTTTGAATCACATCACACCACATCTTCTAGTTAGTAACAGATGACAATTCTCCACACCTAATCAGGACCAACTCCCGTCCCTGCTTCATTCCAGTCCACTTTTCCTTTTGGTTTCAACATCACTGCTGCGGTCCTGCACTGACTTGCGTTGTGGCTCAGATGAGAATCACTTCGAGTCATGTCAATCTGATAACTGTTTATCTGAGGGATCACGACCCCTCTGCTTATCTCCTATCTTGCGTGTGCCGTCTTGTTGTGGAGCATCGATGCTTCCCACACCGAGCGCTGCACTGATCTGCACAGAGCTTTGCAGGGATCAGCATATTTTTTCCTAGGAGAAATACAGTTATGTGCTACATAGCAGAACTTTACTCAAGCAAGGCATGATAGATAGATAGATAGATAGATAGATAGATAGGCACTTTATTTATTAAAGCTCAATTATCAGCAGGAACACACATTTGAGAAACAATACACAACATAATAAGAAGAATAAGCTATTATAAGTATTTGCCCATAAATCAACATTTAGAACAGTAAGCAATAAAGAATAGAAATTCTATTGCATAGAGCCGAAACCAACAGAAACATGGAAACATTTGCCTTTAAAATAAATGAAATTCTTCATCATTGTAGTCAGTCAGTGCCCAGTCGCTGCTGTAGCGATATGTGTGGCAGATCACTGCAGCAGCCCAAATGAAACAGTGTAAATGAATAGAGTGTGGCAGCAGACCCCTGTCTATGGTCCCACAGTGCTGCCTCTGGCCTGAATCAGACAAAGTCAAAGCGATAAGTCCCCTTCCTGTCCCCCAGCGTGTTTTTTGTAGAGGTATTTCACACAATAATGGGGATGACATCGTCCTCTAATCATTCTGGGCTATAGCCCTGGACTGGAGTGCATTTGACTTGATGCCAAAGTCACAAAACAAGCCATGCCGTTTTCTCTCTCTCTCTCTCTCTCTCTCTCTCTCTCTCGCTTCATGTGTGAAACAGCAAGAGATTTTTTAGACATTCCAGAGGCTGGAAGAATGACAGCTCGCCTGGTGATTGTCTGGATCTGGGTTTTGAGTGGTCGAGAGGGAAAAACATATCAGGCCAAAGAGCAACAAGGGAGGAACCTCCAGAGTAAAATCCCTCATTAGATGGAAAGAGAGAGAGAGAGAGAGGGAAAAAGCACCCCGGATATTTTTTGAAATTCAGACCCACGTTCACTATAAATAAAGTCAAAGACTGGATTTAAGGTTAAATTAGGTAATGCATTACTTAGAAAAAAAATAAACAATGTGTCCTTATTTGTCTGTGCCCTTTCTCCTCTGTGACAATAAGTGGTATTACAAGCAAGTTATATACAACATTCCCATCTGTGTAGTAACAATAGAAGCATCAATTTGAATCGCTTTTTCAGCTTGAATCTATTATCACAGGCCAAAATATTTCACATGCTTGGAGAAATATAAAAGGAATTTCCTTGCAGGAGAACACTGCTGCCCAGTGTTCGGGAACGCGGTCAGCTCGGTTGTTGAACAAAAGCAGCCCCATTTCACTCATTTTCTTAAGGGACACTTTGTATTGGGGAAAAATAAAGTATGTGGTCGACACTTTATCCCAAGCACAGACCTGGGAGTGCATTTTTAGTATTGATAGCTTCAGTGGGGATCAAACCCACGGGCCTATAATCACAGGCCTCACTAACGAATTCTCGCTGGTATTCCAGTGAATCTTTGTGCAGCTTTTCTTTCAGGCGGCTTGGTGAAACGAGCGCCGCTGCCATCAGCTGACGTCGCCGTACGGACGGTCATTTCTGTGCGTGTTTATTGAGAACAGTCCAAATAGTTTACACTGTCCCTTATCGAGCCAGTGTTGCGTACACATTTTAGAAACACTCTCATAAACTGTTCTCTGCCACTTCTGTTCCTTCCTGCATTGTTGTTCTTATCTTCCTGACACCATTCCCCTGGAACAAACAGACCGTGGCACAATGAGAATAAATAAAAAAAATGAGTGGAAACACATTTGTGATCTTTGGGTGCCCTTGAAAACTGTGTGTGGGTTTGTGAATGTGTGCATGCCTAAATTTGTCTGTGTAGTACTGTTTTTGTGTATACTTTACAGTGTGTGTGTGTGTGTGTGTGTGTGTGTCTACGTGTGCACACCGGCCTCCACTGGCGGAGAAGAAAAGCGTTCCCTGTTGACGGTGATGACAAGATGACAGGTCAGAGCGGGGCGCTTATTTTTCCACTATTTTATCGTAAATACAGCTTGGGGCTGCCAGGGATGCACTCTACTCTGCTTTCTGATTTCAGAAAGTGGAAACACGGGCAAGCACCTGGAACCAGAAGAGAGGGGGATGACGAAGCGTGAAAAGTGTTCCGCTCCGTCAAACCGCCTCGATGCGACTCCTCACTCTCTTTCGGGTTAAGCGTTTTTGGCAGCGACCGCAACATTGTGTTGTCTGTTAGCGTTCAGTGCCAACGACTTTCGGTTTGTTGTTGTTCTGCGAGGTGGATTAAAATCTTAATGCTTTACACCCATCATAAATTTAGTCTCTTAAACACCTTTTATTGCGCTTCCTGTCTCTTCTGAGACCGGCTGAAGTTCCCGAGTAGCGCTGAGCTCATTTACTCTCGTTGGTACTCTTTGAATGGAGTGCAGCGCGGTGACATAACTGAAACGCTTTCTGTTCTCTACCTCAGGTGGCGTTCTCTCTGTTTAAACCATTAGTCTGGAAATCTGGTAGAGCACAATAAGTGCAAGGGAACACAATGGTGCCGACATATGCAGACAATAATGGAGTGGATTTATATAGAGCTTTCCCAGCCCCTTGAAGCACTTTACATTGTAAAGAAGGGGGGAACTCACACATGGAAAGCTTAACACAAAGCAGTTCAGGTGGCTTATATGCCTAGACGTACAGCATTGTTTGATCCAACAAAGACTAACGTTCACGTCTGGAAATCATAAGCTCTTCAAAGCTGCTATAATGTTACAGTATAGCACAATATTCTGCTCTGGATGTGGCCGCTTCCTCTACACTTATTGAAGAGGCAGTAGGGAAATGTAGTTTTGTCCAGTTCATTTGTCATAAGATAACAGTGTCTCTCTGAACGGCTCCGACCTGACCGTTCCACCCCAACGTTGATGCATCGCTGCAATAGCTGAGGTGTTATCTGCGTCTGACCTGGCCGACCTGAAAGTCACAGGCCAGCTGTAATATGATACACCAGCGCAGCGCTCAGCTCTCATCACTCGTTAAGCAAGCTGGCCAGATAAGAGACGCAACAACTGAAGCATCAAAGACCGTGTTAAATAACAAGCTGCGAGCAGGGGAAAATGGTTTGCATTTAATAACCCCAAGAGGTGAAACAGTCACAGGACGATCAGTTGAACTGGTTTGTTTAAGGCAAAACATGTTTGAGGTTGGAGAGGCTTTTTATTTTGTCATCTCCACGGAAACAGAATGCAGAGAAACAAGAAGGAGATGAACTTTGTCACTGTCGTTAGCTGGATCACAGCTGGTACTTTTTCCACTCTGGATCCAGAGTAAGTCCACTTGCTTTTTCATGTCTGCGTCCATTTGCCCTCGTCTGCTTCACAACAAAGCAGCACACAACCACAGTCGACAACTTGGACTCAACTCTAAAGACTCATGCAACGAGAGGTGGATCAGCTCTGTCATCTGTGCATCATCACTTCATAAAATCAGTCCAAAACAAATATGCTCCATTGCTGGAGTTGTAAAGTTAGACCCAGAGATATCCCACCTGAAAACATTAGTGGCTCTCTTCTGAGCTTACTAGTAATCACAGTAATGACACTGTTTCATCTAAAACCATTTTCAACAAATCTTCCACATCCGCACTGAGTGGGAAATAGAGGAAGTTGGAAAAGAAACCCCTGCAGTGTAACGTCAAGATATGTGCATGGAAGCAGCAAACAGAAAACAAGCTCTGAGGTGGTTTCTCTCAGGTCACGACCCGAGCAAACTTGCAACACTGAAAGCATTTTCCAAAACGTGTGTGATTAGAGCTCACTCCCATTTTCTGACAAGTGCTCGCTCGCTACGATCCCCTTTCTCAGGTACTTTTATTACCCATAGTCTGGTGTTTTAAAAGGAGGGTAAATAGAAAACAGATGCTGGTTCACACAAAGGAAGCATTTTAAAGCTTTGGATCTAACTGTTTGTGACAGACTATGTCGATGTGCTGGGCCAGCCAGGCCAGCTGCGTGCATTTGTCGGGGAATGATAGGAGGTGACATTGCATATATCTTCCTGTGTCCAATAAGGACCAGGCTTTGCTGAGAGCATCATGCTGCAAACAAGCTGTGACCCCAACTGGGCCACTCAACAAAATGAGTCAAGCTTAAAGCGATTGGTTTTGGGGGGGAGGAGAAGTAGGTTTGCTTCAACTTCATTCAAGTGTTCACCAAAGGTTTTTCATGCTTGTATGACATTGAGAATCACGTCACTTCCTTTTTGGATGGAGTACAGTGTGTGTGTGTGTGTGTGGTGTGTGTGTGTGTGTGTGATGTCACGTCATTCTGTGTCAGTGTATGTAAGTCTGTTTGCTAATACTAACAAACGTGCGTATGGGATCGTGCTTTCATGTGCGCTCATTTTTGGGCGAGGTCGGATTACGATTTGGGTGTTCTTCATTGGCCGTAGAAACCGATCCTATTATCACACAAAGAGCTCCACATTGTTCTCATTTCGTACATTGGAGAGTAGAAGCTTGGCAGAAGGCAGCGGCGGCCCCTTCTGCTGATGCACAAACGGTCATTAAATATATTGTAAGTGAAGCTTAACTGGAAACATTTGTCAGAAAAGTTATCAACACATGTAAGCCATGAGTTGGAGAGTGACTACGATGACGGACAACGATGTTTGCTCACATTTGTCCACTTTCCCCCACTGTGCATGCTAGAGGGCCGATACACAACTTAATCCAATTTGATGAATCCTTCGTCTGACACCAGAGGCAATTCATTTCCAGCTATGGCATATCTGTGTTTGACTCGAGACTGATTCCAAACACAGATGGGTTCCTCACCCCTCATTCTTCTTCCCCATCTCCAGACCAGGGCTTTCCCTCGTAGCCTCACTCTGACTCCATTTTATCTGTGTGCTGTTTTGACAGATTTAATTCCAATGTCTCTTTCAGAAAATATGTTTATGGGAAAGAGTGCGGTAATAAACAATAGACTTTCAACATCAATAGCCAGGCCGCCATAGTAAACTAGATTCATTGACCTTCCTGGGTAAATACAAGTTGCATGAAAAACAGCCAATGGTCTGAAATCACCATTAGCCAATAGCTGCATCTTTTCATATTATGTGGGACAACAAGCTGGGCCTTGGCAGCAGGATTCACCTTTAGTTATCTACTATTATGCCATGGCACTATAAACATGGCGCTGTGGTCATCAAGACGCAGGTGGGTCAGTCACTGGCGAGACAGAAAATGTGAATTTTTAACATTGCCGATAATGGGGAGTCTCCTTGTATCTATGTGTTGTGGAACTGTACGACATCTGCACATTTACTTGTAACTATTGCACCTTGTTGATTCAGTTTAGTGTGTTCAAGGCTCTCTACTAAATGAACGTTTTACCCCACCGTTCTGGTGTCCGGGTGAGTGGCCCAGCCAGAAGAAGCCCCGATACGTCACCCTGTTATTCTGACTGTAAGGTAATCTACTCATTCACGTACGCAGGCATGCTGGGAGGCTGAGATTAAGAAGGAGCAGCTTAATCCTCCTGTGATTATAGCTGTGTGTGTGTGTGTGTGTGTGTGTGTGTGTGTAAGAGTGGCTGGAGATCTAAGGAGTGGTGTGACAGTAGTGGCGTGATCTGACCAGTCCCCATCATTATAGGACAAAGGACTGGCAGTGGGATGTGCATGTGCAGACTGACAAACGAATGGAGGGCATACAGTAATATTCTGTTAACTGTTAGGACTAGCTGGCATTTTTCCCATGATGTATGTCACTGCTGTAAATGTATTTAATGTGCAGCTGTTCTTTTTATTGTTGGGTATCTCTTTGCCTGAACAATGAACAATGAAGAACCTCCATTTCCAAAGGATGAAAATCTCCAAAATTCCAGTGTTTAAATATGATTGTGCACTTATTTAGTTGTTTACAAAAAAGAAAAAAAAATATAGCGTATTACACTTTTACTTTAGCACTGGTTCTGCTCCTGGATGCTTGTTTGGGGAGGAGATGCACTTATGATTTCTGGTGACTAGTAGTTCTCTTGCCTACCTATGCTGAATGCACTTATTGGAAGTCGCTTTGGATAAAAGCATCTGCTAAATGCCTGTAATGTAATGTAATGTAATGTAATGTAATGGATGTAATGTAATGTAATGGATGTGGATGTGATGCTGGACGTTTGCCAGATTGATGGTTGAAAGATCTCATAACAAAAGAATGAGAGTCAAGTTGAGTTGTCAGTATGC
>OOFE01051019.1:9487-22927 GCA_900323365.1 Monocentris japonica | reverse complement strand
TTACACTGCTACATAACAGAAATACTAGTTAGACCACACCTTCCAGGCACAAAACACTCGAAATTCAAAAAGAGACTTCTATACTGATGGGTACACACATGAAGATACAAAGACAGTCTCTCATCGCTCTGTTGAAGGTCAGGGTACTTAAGCAGGAGAATGGACGACTGGAGGAGTAAAAATGAAGGATTTATCATTTTCATCTTACATATGAAGACAGTAATGACAAAAAGAGATAGGTAAAGCCAGATCTGACAGAAAAAAGGGACACACGCACACACACGTACGCACATACACACATACACCCACAACACACACAACCAGAGTTTCTCCAAAGTGATGCAGTGAGGGAGCAGCAGGTTTGGCCAGCTTACAGGGCCCACTGCCGAGCCTCAGTGGGGTTTCTATGTAAATGCCAGTGTGCTGTTTCCACAGATGTAATCATCCTTCAGAGAGAGATCACTGTGTCCTCTCCCCAGAACCAGTCGCACCCTGGCCTCATATAGATAGCATCGATTCTCTCCCTTCTCCGGGTTTTATGTCAACCATTAGCCTCAGTTCAGCACATTCACCAGAGTGCCAGAGTGTGTACACATTACTCACTGGGTTTATCTCTTGCCTTTCTCCTGTCTCTCTCATTGTCTCTTTTCCTCACTCCATTTCATTTCTAACACTCTCTCTCTCTGCCTCTCTGTTTCTCTGTCTGTCTCTACTTCATTTTCCTCTCTATCTACATCTCAAAAGAACACAGCCTGATCATCCAAGACCACTTCATCCTTGGCTGAGTAAAATGCATGCATGCATAAAACTTAGATCCGGTGTTGTTTTATGGCCTGCCTTTTCTTTACGCCTGTCCCTTTGCCATTTTGTGGTGCTACATCATTCCTTGATCACATTTACCCAGTGTCTGTCTGTGCAAACACAGTCTCCGCAAACAGTAGATCTGTATATCTCCACACACAAAGCCCTCCCCTGTAGCCAGAGACAGAAAATGACAGAAAAAGGAGAATTTTTGATGGCGAGTGCAAAGGGTAGAGAGATAGAGAATGTGGAGGCAAGATAAGGAGGGAGAGAATATGATGATGGATGACTGGGGAGAATGACAGGAAAGTGGGTGAGGAGAAAAAAAGGTTATGCAGAGATACATTTATAGAAAAAGAGAATGAAAAAATAGAAAAGGTTCCAAAAAAGGGGAAGAAAAGAGGAGAGTTAGAATTTAGGGAAAGTGACCAACGGCCAACATGCTCTAGTCCTTGAATACTTGGGGTCGTCCTTGTAGGCAGCCATTGTCGTGGACGAAAAATGCCCCCTGGGGTGTGTTGTGTTGTGCCTTTGTATGTCCCTGTGGGCATCCTGGCACTGTTTCTGCTTGGTAATTACAACTCTGGGCACACTCCAATCTTCTCCCAGTATGGACACTGCCATGTTATGAACATAAAAACGCAATCACATCAATGATTCTGTCAGTCTTACTGATCTAGAGGCTGGAGTGGAGTGTGCTAAAGATAAATCCCACTGCAATTGAAACACCACTGCCAGCGACTTGAAGTCTGATTAATGGCAATTGAATGCAGTGTTTTGCATCATGCATGTACAGTAGCTTATGTTAAGACAGCACACATTCATGTAGACGTTTTGGACAGGCCTCTCCCTGTGTCTCATTTCTCTCACACACAATAGTAGCGTCACTAACATACCCATCTGGCGTTGGCATCCCCTTCTTCCTACACCACCTTCATTCAATTACTCTGTTCATTTGCCCTCATGCTGTTCCCATATAAATATTTCACCCCCTCTATTTGTCATGTGTCTTAGGGGATAAATTAACCACTCTCCTCATCTGCCTCTTGCCGTGAAAACTCATAAATTTGTGGGAAGGAGGGAGATGATGACAAGGATAGGAGGATCTACACTACCTCCCATAGCCACCCCTGTAATTACTTTGTAATGTAAGATGTTGGACTGTTTTAAATGACAACATGAACATATAACCTATCCACGCATGAAAGGTTTCCTGTCTAGTGCTACAAAATTATTATTATTTTAGTATATCCATTGTCACATTTAGCCGATTGTCCTTGAGAGTGACGTTGGTATCATAACAGAAAATTGTCAAAATTCCACTGAAATCTCCAAAATCAAAGTCTTGTATGAATTTGACGAGGGCTCTTCATCCAGATTGGCAGCATCTCCCTCCATGTGGGCCCTGGACACAGTGGGAGGCCACATCTCTGTGTGGTTCTCAGCCCCCTATGAAGAGTCCTTAATTATTTTCCCACTGCCACTCTCGAACATCCAAACATTCCTTCAACATTCCTCAACCCTCCCCTGTACAGAAACACTTCATCACATTACTCCTCCTCACTTCTCTCCATTTTGTTTTAAAAGAAAGATTGCATGAAGAATGGAATGTATCATTCCTTCCTCACAGTTCGGTCAGTATACACAACGAGTGGCTGTGTGAGTACTAATTCTTTCCATTGAAATTTAAATGGCTAGCTTTCATGATCCATTTTTCAATTTGTGAGCAACACACTTTTGAAAGCCGTCCAGCTATGGTACTGGCATGGTTTTGTCAGAAGCCCTTTCCCTCGCCCCCTCTGATCAGAGTGGGGCTGCTAATGGGGAATTGCCATTTAGACGGATGGTTCTCTCAGCACTCCCCTCATATGGTGTTGTAAACTGGATTGTAAAACAAATCTAGCTTGTAAATCTGTCGGCTGAAAAACAGCCTGTCTTTGGTTGGGTTTCAAATGAAGCTGTAATGCAGTGCGTACATTTCCTGCGGCTCGAAGTGGAAAAGTGCTCTGTGCCTCATCATTGATTTGCAAGGCCCTCTTGACTGGAATGTCATTTATACCAGTAAATGTAACAAAGTATATGCACTTGGGAAGTAGAATTACATGAGATATTTTATGCCTGCCGCAATATGTCATGCATATATGAATGTTTTACTGGGTGTCGAGAATGTGTGGCTTGTTATTCCAGGTCTGTACAGGGACATCAGAAGGACATAGCACATGATATCATAGCAGCGTTAATGTTATTGTCTCCCTCCCAAAGCTAGAAAACACCAAGCAACTCATTTGTGATGTTTTCAAGAGACAAAGCTTGGCGATGCTCCATAAAGAATTGGAAACTGGTTTTATGGATTGGATTTAAATCTCTCTTCAAAACTTTCTCTTCCCTCCTCCAACCCCCACCCCCTCCTCCCACCTCCTCCCTCCTCCCTGACTATTTCGCCAACTTCTTTGACAAGAAGGTTGACGATATCCGATCCTCCTTCCCTCACCCCCCGGCTGGTGCTCCGCGCACCAACCACACCTTTGTTTCACTTACTTGTCTTAGCACTAGCTTATATGCTTATATGCTTCACTTATTTGTCTTAGCTCTTGTTTATTTGCTTCACTTATTTGTCTCATTTGTTTAAATAAAAAGTAGGTAGCTAACTTATTGCACTTTTACCTTAGCACTGGTTCTGCTCTTAGATGCTTGTTTAGGAAGGAAATGCACTTTTACAATACAATTTCTGGTGACTAGTAGTTCTCTTGCCTACCTATGTTGAATGCGCTTATTGTAAGTCGCTTTGGATAAAAGTGTCTGCTAAATGCCTGTCATGTAATGCAATGTAAAAATCAAATCAGCTCAATGTGAAGTTATGGATTAGAGAATGAGGCCACAGCATCAACAAAGTATCATATATCGTATATCTTTCATTCTCAGTGAAATACCTCCAGTACTTATCACTTATTGACATTGTCAAAAGTATTGGCTCTCTTGTTGTTGATGATTTCCATGTTTACATGTCCAGACTGAACATCACCATGGGATAAAATATGTGCATTGGGCTTTATGGTGGATTTTCCCCCTCTAAAAATCTACTTGTGTATGTACAGTAAGTCACCACTGTAAAACAACCCCATCAATTCCTGACATAGAATTAGCTTGTACAGCTCATTTGGGGGGAATAGTAGAGGGCTACCATAAATCATGTCATTGCATGTAGATATCCCTGTGTTACAGTATGCAGTACATCCTCATTATCCTCACAGTATTACTGCTGTAATACATGGATATTTGTCTCAGATTTAAGATGATCTTTGCTTCAAGGTAGCCTATACACCTTGCCCATATCAGTGGTGATGGTAATGGTGATGCAGCTACGGTAAGTATAAGGTGCCTGCATCGTGTACCATCAGCATCACTGAACTATCCGTAATCACTGTAAAGACCTCCTGTGTATTACCGCTTTTATACAGTGGTTGCCAACACATAATAGGCTCCTTTATGGAGGTTTCCTTAAAGTAGTGTACATACATAAAAATAAACAACAAGCTCTCTGGCTGCCACACTTGTTAACACGGCAAAACAACGCAATTTTTCTGAACCACCCACTGTGGAATACTCAAAGTGTAGTCCACCATCAGCCACTGGAGAAGTAACTAACAGAACAACCACAGCTAAGTGCCATCATTGTAATCCAAGTCCCCTCTGGTATGAGGAAGGGAGTATGTGTGTTGTAAGTATGAGCTTGTATGGATGAAGGCCTATGAGCCCTGGAGCATTGATTTCCCCTCTCTCAGGCCCTGCAGAATCGGACAGCGGCAGGCCTCTCTGAATCCGTAATCAAAGCCAATCAATGATGCCCCTGTCTACCAGCACGCTCATTCATCCTCGGTCACACACACAGACACACATCTGACCTATGTGCACACATAGACACACACACACACACATTCAGACAAACACAAGCATAGATTCAAGAGACATTGATATTCAGATATCGACATGAATAGACACTGATATTCACATGCTTTCACATGAGCATGTACAGTATGTATATGCAGGTGCACACACACACACGCGCAAACACACACACAAACACACGCAAACTCAGACACACTAGCAAATTAATATTAATGCTCCAAAACCATACTAATGTTACACAGTGACATCACAGTGATGTCAGGTCTTCAATTGAAAAATGCATAGATAAAAAATTGTGGGAGGACAAAGGGAGGTCAAAAATTGAAAAAGGGAGACCATATAATAGATCAATGGTTCCAATCCAGTCCTCAAGGACCCCCTGTCCTGCAGGTTTTAGCTCCAGCTCTACTCAGGCAAACCTGAACCAATTAGAGGCTTCACATTTTCATGATACCTTAATAGGTTCAGGTGTGCCTGAGTAGAGCTGGAGCTAAAACCTGCAGGACAGGGGGTCCTTGAGGACTGGATTGGCAATCACTGTAATAGATCAATCTCTACAGGGAAATCTATGCATTCATTGAGTAGTATATCCCGTTGGTCCAACCTGATGTGTTCTCAAAGAGAGAGAAAGAGGGAGAGGGAGAGAGAGAGAGTTTGAGGAGCTGGGATGGTACCCAAGGGAGCCATGGAACATTCACACCAGCACTCATCCATCTCTGGGACATAAGGGGGGAGGCTCCCCACAGCATGCCAAACAGAGCAAGACTGACAGGGAATCCTACATGAGATGCTGGTCAGCCATGAACATGTGTGACGAGAATATACACACGCACAAACACACACACACACACACACACTTATATACACACACACGCACGCACATGAACACAGAGACACACAGAGTGGTACACAGACGCAGACCCACACTTACATACTCTCTCCACTCCAGGTGATGAGAACATATACACACACATACATTCACACATGCCCCTCCCAAACTCCCTACACCCTCAACCAAACCTCACACAGGCACACACTCTCACACACACACACACACACAGACACACACGCCCCTCCCAAACCCCCAACCCCCTCAACCACAGTTCACACACATACACACACACACACAAACACACACACACACACACAAATCCTCTAAGTCATGCAGACCCTATCAGTCTAATTGGAATGAGGGCTCACGTTTGCGGGGCCACATATCTCTCCGGCTGGCCGTCATGTGGTGATATCGTTAATCTGTTTTCCTAACGACCCGGCTTTCATGATGACTAATGTCCAGGCCTCTCTGCACCACCTTATTAAGACACAATACATTCTAATGACAGCTCCTATCCTCCTCACCCCACACTTCTAGGAAATAACTTTGACTCATGTATGTGTATGATTACGTGTGTGTGTCTACTATGTGCACCTTGTGTACAGTAATGTGCATCTATGAGTCTATAGAGAGAGAGAGAGAAAGAGTCATATACAGTACATATGCATACCTATATATACAGTACTAGGTACACAAACAAAGGATGGAGGATGCAGGATGCAGGTGGAGGCACCCGTGGTTTCCTGGGTGACTGACTACCTGACTGGCAGACCACAGTTTGTGTGGCAACAGAGCTGTGTGTCAGATCGGGCAGTGACTAACACAGGGGCCCCACAGGGGACTGTCCTGTCCCCCTTCCTGTTGTTCACCCGCTACACCTCTGACTTCAGGTTCAACTCTGAAACATGTCACCTGCAGAAGTACCCAGACGACTCTGCAATCATGGGGTGCATCAGAGGAGGACAGGAGGAGGAGTACAGAGGCCTGGTGGAGGACTTTGTGGTGTGGTGTGAGCAGAACCACCTAAAGCTCAACGTCACCAAAACAAAGGAGATGATTGTGGACTTCAGGAGGACTAGGGCCCAGCCGACCCTGGTCTCTAGCCAGGGGATAGATGTGGAGACAGTCGGGTCCTACAAGTACCTAGGAGTTCACCTGGACAACAAACTGGAATGGGCCGGCAACACCGAGGCCCTGTACAAGAAGGGCCAGAGCCAACTCTACTTCCTGAGGAGTAACCCCCCTCCACAGCTCAACTGAGGACCTCACCACTTATCACCTAGCACCCTGCACTTCCATTCCCTTTCACATTCATTCGTTGCCATTGCCCTGCACTTTATCCACCTTATCCATTCACATTCATTCACTGCCCTGCACTTTATTCATTCCCTTTCACACTTATTCATTGTCCTGCACTTTAGACATTTTAGCCACTTAATTCCCCTTTCACATTCATTCACCCATTACCATTCCTTAACCCTGTATGCATGTACCATCCATTCATTCGCTCTGCTTATTTATAAGTAGTTTTTTTAGTATTTAGTTTTTTTAGGCCTTTGTTTTTTGTATTTTGTATTTTGTTCCTTGCCTTTGTATTTTGTACATTTTTGTGATACTGTTATGCTGCTGCAACCCAAGAATTTCCCCCCGGGGATCAATAAAGAGTCTATCTATCTATCTATCTAAAATTACCCTGCAGCAGCAAACCTGTCAGTCATATCACTGTAAGTTAGATTAATATGTTGCAATGCCTCTGCTACTGTTGCCCCCCAACAGTTGAAAGAGATTCTGTATCGCTTCAGATTCTTTGTTGCTGACTTGATGCAGTTGATGCAGACGATCTCCTTTCTCTCTTGTCTCTCTTCTGCTTGAAGACACTCCCACCCACCCTGTGTGTCACCCTTGGGCTTGGGTCTCCTCAATGAGGGGTGAGTAAGGGGTCCAAGCCAGACACACAGAATGACTTCCCAGAGGAAGCTGTCTGTGAGTATTGGACAAGATGCCCTCTGCAATCTTGAACATTAATGATTGTTATTGGGCATGCATGTCTGTGGCTGTACATGTTGGTGTGTGTGAATGCATGTTTTTCAAGTATTTAATCCAGGGAGGGGCAGCCATGTGACAGCATGGCACATGGTTACCCATCCCAGATTTAATCAATCAACCATAAATAGCCTGGAGGGTTGACAGCCAGCCCGGCAGTGTATTGCCAGTGTATTATTGTTGCATTGCCACACCATGTTGGCCACCCATGGAAGATGGACAGGATGCTAGGAAATGTTGGGTTTCTTATTAGCATTTTCCCACAGTCTGGCAGACAGCGAAATTGACAACAACCCTATGGCAGCAGGCAGGAGAAGAGCACCTCCCAACACTGTTTACCTGCCCTCTGTCAGCAGCACATTGCATGACGGGAAACAGAACTGACAAGTGAAGCCAATCAGTGGATGGGATGAATCAAGCAACAGTTGTCTGAGTCCCTGTTGCAGATTTGATCTCTGTCAGTGTTGCTGAGGCTTTTCCTGATGGTTTGTCGTGTCGTAAATTTGTTTCATTGGCCTCAATTAGTCAGCTCGAGAGCTCATTGAGCATAATGCTAACTGGCCAGAGCACAGTGACAGAGAGAGAATTGGCAGTGACAGCCTGTGTTAGCCTGTTGTGAGGACAGAGAGGGATTGGGTAGAAGGGATTAGACTACAGTAGACAGCTGAAACTCAAGAAGGAGAGTTGTGGTTAATAGAAGCCACAGGTGCTCTTTCGTTACCCCTCTACCTCGCCCGCTGCCTGTCTTTGAAAAGCTATTTCCAGTGCCTCCCTCCTTCCTTCCCCCCTCCTCCTGGTCCAAGCCCATCTCTCTGATCCCCTGGCTGACAAGGTAAGACAATCTGGGGGGATTCTGCTGCTGTCACACCGTTACTGCACAATCAGGTCGACTTCATTGGAAACAGCAGTTGGATAATGCAGTTATGCATCCTAATGCTCTGTTCACTGTGTGTGATGCAACCGTGGCACCTCTCTGAATGTTTGTGGAGAAGCTTGTGAATGACTCTCACCTCTAGTTCTTTACTAAGGCAAGTAAGGTTTCAGGGGACGTGTGTGTGTGTGTGTGAGAGAGAGAGAGGCCAAGTCAGTGGGACAGAAGCGCTGATGTGTGCTAGCGTTTAAAATAGCCCAGACACAGAGCTGAGCAGCTGTGACCCCGAGTCCCCCTAACTCTCACTGTTACACTAACTGACCACACTGCCCCTTGCAGTGTGTGTGTGTATGCATATTTATGTCTGTACCCATATATTAAATTGTATCTTTCATTCTCATGTGCCCAGTTTCAAAACTTCATATGACTTCAAAAAGAAAGCTCAGATGAAAGTGATTTTCAGTATCCAGGAAACTCTTTCAGTGTCTCAATTTGCTCACATTTTTGTCCACACAGACATATTTTAAAGTCGTCCACGGCGTTCTGCGTCAGTCAGTGGAGGTTATGAAAGGAAGGCAGACAGCTTTGCTTTTGTCAGGCAGACACAATGCAGTCCAATTAGAGCTGAGGCAGAGAGGAGGTAAGATAGCCTTGGACTGGTTGTACTCTCCTCTCAAAACTCTTCTCCAGCTAGCCAGACACTCAGTTTCACAGGAACAAGCATGAAATAGACTCCAAGGATCAAACACACTCTGCGTGTGAGTGGCTGTGTGCAATTGTGGAATAGTGTGTGCGAATGAGATCAGCGATGTGTTTGCGTGTGTCTGTGAGTTAGTGGACATTCTGTGCTTAGCCAGGAAAGCACCATTAGCGATGTGCTCCCAGGCTGATGGCTTAAACAGTGGGAGGTGTGGTGAGACTTGGAGGGCCGCTGTCGCCTGATACGCTGCCATCAAATGCTTTTATGCACTGTGGAGGAAGACAGAGCAGCATTACCATGATACCCAATCACGTCACTTCCAATTTATTTACTTCATTCATGCGAGTATTGCATCATTGTATGTGCCTACACATATAATCAGGCTTTAGCAGACAACATTGTTGCTACTGATGATTACAAACACAGAGAGTCCTAAAATAATGATGTTAAAGAATTAATGATGACAATGACAATGATACTACATGACATATGCCTGTTTCAGGCCCTAACCTCACTCTCTTTGAAACTTGATTTGGACATTACAGTAGTGCAGTGGGTACATCATACCACACACCCCACAAACATACCTCTGCCTTTGCCAGCACTGGCACCATGTCTACTAGCTCTGTGTTTATGTGTGTGTCCTACTGTAGCTAAGCTAGGCTAACAGTAATGCTAACATTGGAACTGACAGCACTGGCTAATTTGGGGCAATTATAGCCCATAAATAGACAAAGTTTCCCCTGCAGGAGCAGCCAACGGGTCAGCCACACATCAGCTGAGCGAGCAAACTGTCACTGTCGACGCCGCTGTCATCGCGGCTGACTGTCTGCCACTGTCCTTTCCAGCACTAAACCTATTCATGTCCTTCTCCCCTCTCCCACTCTCCCCCTTTCTACCTCTATGCCTGGTGCAAAGCTGGCACAGGCTAGGCTGCATAGTCAGACAGACTGATATGTTTAGCAAGAGGCTTCCTGGATACAAATAGAGAAGGTCAGGCTGTGACACCTCGTCCTGCCTATGCCCTCGCAACTCACTCTTCTTCCACTGCCCACCAGCAGTCAAGATTAAATGAATCAAACAACGGTGTGAGAGAATGGAGTGAAGATTTCAGGGACAATGTGATATAATCAAAGTCAATAAGTCTCAAATGCGAGCCAAGAACAAGATGTATTTAATGTGGCTAGTTCCACTTTGATATTCCTTCTTCAGAAGAGAGGCAGAGTGCCTGTGAAATATTAATTAATACTCTCTGAAATGAATTAGACATTTCTTGTTCCGGGCAAATCTCTTCTGCTAATCAATGTCTACAATGACTTGTGTTATTTTCTTAAAGGAGAGGCTATCGAGACCAGCAGTAAAGCAGAGCACCTTTAATAGAGCTCAGCTACACCATACCATACTGATACAAAAGAGAGGAAATAAAACACAAAACAAATGGTGAGTGACTTTAAATATATACATTTATACACATGCTAAAGTATAGGACCGTAAGTGATCTGTGGGTGCACTGGACGCCAGTCATGAACAGAACATACATGGAGAAAATGATGAAAATGAACTGGACTAATATGCTTACAAGACACAGCATGTGACACATTTAAACCTCATACTCCTGTAGTCATCTCCATTTCACATGAGCTGCATGGCTTTATCTGATTGTGTTATGATTGTATTCACTTGCATAAAGTTAAACTAGACAAGTGACCCTTTTTACTGACGCCAGAACGTAGTTTCTTGATAGCAGACGAGGGAGAAGCTCATTGATCCTGTAGACCGGAGATCTGTCCTTCTTCTGTTGTTGTGGAGAGCCAATGGTGAGGCCCTTGTCAGTAGGGAGAGGAAACGTTGTCCCCATTAAAGGTTAGTCATTTAATGGCAGAGGTATCACTGCTCCTAGACCCATGTCAACCTGGAACTGTATAGGCATATTCAGCTTTAATACTGTATCTGCATGACTGTACATTAATCATCCTCAATCACATAGATACCCTGCTGTACCACAAAACAAAACCTCCTGATGTGCACAAGAAAGAAAACACAGGCATACAAATGTAGCCATTGTAGAAGTCCCACATTTTACTGCATGTTTGCTGAACTACTGCTGCACCTTTGCTCCATCCCCGTGAGGAATCGTTAAGAAATATCAGGGTTTGCTCTCTTTTTATCTGCTGGACGTTACAAGGAATGGTTTTGCTTACGAGTAGTTTGAGAGACGTTAAGAGTTTTGTATTACACTAGTTTGGTTCTCCTGCATAACATTCAAGAAAGTACTGCAGTACTAATACAGGGTAGATGCAGGATGAATGCATGAAGGGGGGCTTCCATGAATCTATCACTGTTTTGAATCCAACTAGAGATGCACCCAAAATTATAAAAAAAATATTATTAATGTTTTTTTCTATATGTTAAATGGTATAACCTGCTTGAATGGGTATGTAGTAATGGGATCTGTGGCCAACCTTCCTCCTGTTCTCAAGTTCCAAACCGTCATTTGAGAGAGGAAGATAAACCTGATGTCACACCACCAGTGGGAGGTTATGGGAAAGGATAAACAACATATGTGTTGCTGCTTTACTGAAAGAAAGGCCCGATCCTATCGTAACAAAACTTTGATAACTAGGTAGGTTATACATGCATTAATGTGCAATTCAATGAGCAGAACACGCAAAACCCAGATGAACAATAAACATTAGTAAAATAAACAACGTACAGACCAAAAGTTCCTGGTGAAAAATGTCCAAAATGTGTCCATATATTTCATAGGTAGCGGTAGGAAAAGGATGTACATTCTTGGTCTATTGGGTATACAAAATAGATCTCTAGAGGATTTTTTGCATTGTTTTTTATATATAGAGCAGACAAGCACAGTTCATTCAAAGCTATTGAGAGGACAGAAAACCATTCAGCTCTATCGGTAAGGAGCTTTTTGTTGGGTAAGGTTTTAGAGCCCTGACACACCAAGCCAACCGTCAGCCGTCATTAAGTGTCTGTGGCAGCGTCTGTTGTTGAATTGGTGATGGAGGCCGTCGGTGAGAGAGAGCTCTCTGATTGACTGTTCGAATCAGTGCAGTAAGCAAGTGACACTCTGTCTCAAGAGGGCACACAGAAGGCAACTGACAACGCCAGTGCCAGTTGCAACTTTTTATCAGACATAGTCTCCATTAGTATAGCAAAACAATTTAAGTGGCGAGTGAGAGCAGTGTGAAAATGGTAGGCAAACGCTACTTTGTTTGTTTGTATTTCCGCGATCCTGGGTCTTCCTGGGTTTTCTTTTTTGAATTACGAATACAGACTACCACCACCTCCTGGTATGGAGAGTTATTTCCTCTCACGCAGGCACAGAACGTAACTGCATGTCGGCTGTCAGCTGGCCGTCGGCTGTAGTCTTTGCGGTGTGTTCAAGTGCAACTTTTACAGGCGACATGAGGCGACGTGAGGCCTTGGCCGCTGCTAGTTCTTTGACGTCGGCTTGGTGTGTCTTGGCCTTTCGAGAATCGTGACCAAATATACTCCATCAAATCTCTCTACCTATATACAGTTACATACTATACACACCAACTTTAATCTGTTCAGCCGTGCTTGTGTGCCTGTTCTCTACATGTGAAATCATTACATTCTAATCTCTGCCAAGGTACACAATCATAAAAGCATATCAAATCTGCGATTCTGTGCTGGGCAGCTGGGATTGATCTATCAATCTATCTATCATGCATTCCTTAATCCTTGGAAAGAAAATATGAGTTGACAAATTTCAAATGAGCTGAACTCTGCTGCAACTGGTGCAATGGCCAAGATGAGGTTTTAACCAGAAAGGGTAACTAAAAACCAGCAGCAGAGAAAGAAGAAAGTTGTGTTTGTCTATGTAAAATGTGTTTGGATATGATTTTGTGTGTGTGTGTGTGTGTGTGTGTGTGTGTGTGGAAGAGCAGCAGGGCTGTATTAGTGTCTCCATCCACACACACCCAGCCTGCAACATATACAGAGCAGCCCAGAGGAAGCAGCAGGCCTTGTAACAATCTGTGGAAATTGAGTGTGCGTGGGATCAACTTGTGCAAACACACACATGATGATGCAGGATAACAAGTCCCCACAAGAGCCCCCGCCCAGTCTCCCATGTCTTTGTCCTCTTCTCTTCCACATCCAATCTCCATTCGCATTTTCTCCTCCATCCTCCCCATCCATCCATGTGCGTTGAGGACAGGAGTTAGGATACTATGTGTGGTGTGTGTATGGTGAACATGTACGAGTGTGTATGTGCATGTATGTGTGTTTGGGGGGAGC
>OOFE01051018.1:0-22043 GCA_900323365.1 Monocentris japonica | reverse complement strand
ATGAATTCAAACGATTTTAGCATAAGGCTGCAACATAACAAAAAGTGAAGGGGTCTGAATACTTTCTGAATGCACTGTATATTACCCCATTCCCATCCTCCCACTTGACATGAGCAACATTATGCTGATTGGTTTATCTATCAGATTTAGCTGTTTCTCCTCTCTCCTCCTCTCCTCTCCCATTATGCGAGATCTCTTTTTCAATCATGCATCAATCATTGGTTTGACGAGTTGATAAAGGCTTCTTTTCTGACTTAGGAATTAAGCCACAGATTTGATGATCAACCCGACCATGCATTGATGTGCAAAAACAGGATGAATTAGGTTGATATGTGTGTTGTGGTAGACAAATTTTTTGAAGCACCCTCTATTGCCATAGACAGGCCTATAGACTGCTAGAAATCAATGTAGGTATTTTGGAACTAATTTTGAGAGGCGTGTAATGCGGACCAGGAGTGTAGTGTAATATATTTGTTTAAAAGGATTTAAATATAAAACATATTTGAATGTAAGAATGGATATACCAGATGGATAGTGATTATTCTCGTCGTGGTACCACCATACACCGAAAAAAACATTAGACACTGTTTTACAGTAGGGGGCGACACTTACATCATCAGATGTTGATGTTCCACCCGGCGCTATACAAAAGACGGACACATCATACCGGACGTCGCGCCGCCGTTTCCGGTAACACTATTTTAGCAAGCTAACAGCTAAATACTGCAGCGGCAGACCGCCTGTCTTTATATTCACAATGTCTGTTAAACTAAATGCTTTGTACAGTGACTCTTATGTTGATATAAGTCAATACAGGGACCAGCATTTTAAGGTAAGCTGGAGAACATTCCTTAAGTTCTGTGAACGGCTCTGGCTAACGGGGTTAATTTTGCTAGCTAAGTAGCTAGCAAACAACACTACGGGTATCCTGTGCTTTGAGTAGAGTCTTTCTTTTGTCATTAGATTTTGTTTAGCCAACTTTTAGTTTAACTTTGTTTAACTTATTAATCGGACTCAACTTTTGCCAAGTTCTAACACGTCAAACACTTTTTTTAATTTGGCACAAAGATTAAGGAAAAACATCATTCATTAGTTTATTTTGCGACCTTAACCTAAAGGTACTGTGTCTTTTGGACCGTTGCTCATGCTCATTTTCTCGTTAAGTAGCCTCTTGGACTTACACCAGTGAGCATTAAATGCCATGACTGATACTTTTGTTTGTATCAACTTAAATGTCCATTCAAACAAGCCAGATATAATGCCAGTGTAGTGCTAAAACCTTGTAGTAATAATATTTGAGCTGAGACCCATCCCACTTAAAACAGCGGTGGCCAAACTCTGTCCTATAGGCCTATAGCTCTGCCCAGTGTATCAGGTGTCTTGTTAAACACATTTTGTTTTCTATCTTGTGTGTGTGTTTAGGGGAACCGCTATGACCAGGAGAAGCTGCTGAAGCAGAGCAACACTCTGTATGTGGGAAACCTGTCCTTCTACACCACCGAGGAGCAGGTCTGATTTATTGTAATTTTTATGTAATATATCATTAAGCCAAGTACATTAAAAAAGCATTTTGTGAAAGCACTAAAGACTCTCTTCCTGCTTCAATGAATTAATATATAATAATATCTAACTCCCTTGTCTGTCTGTCTATCTGTTTGTCTCTTGTCACTGACGAGTAGGTGTATGAGCTGTTCGCCAAAAGTGGAGATGTCAAACGCATTGTCATCGGCCTCGATAAGGTCAAGAAGACCGCCTGTGGATTCTGCTTTGTAGAGTATCCTTTTAATGTGAACCGCTAGTTAATATACAGAGTTAGATGCTAACATTTGCTCAGATGTACACACTCCTGTGTGTGCATCATGTAACCTTATGTGTTTATATTTTACTAAGTCATCCCACTAGAGCATGAAGTGTGCGTGTTGTCCCGTATGTTTCCATTTCCATTTTGGACCTTGACCCCTGCTGTACCAGGTACTACACACGTGCAGATGCAGAGAACGCCATGCGCTTTATTAACGGCACACGGCTGGATGACCGTATCATCCGGACAGACTGGGACGCCGGTTTCAAGGAAGGACGACAGTACGGCCGTGGCAAGTCCGGAGGACAGGTGATGATTCTGACACTCTGTTCTGAATTGTGACCTCTGACTGGACGCTAATTATGTTAGCATGGGGTTGGTAGATATAGGAATATTAGCATATGATCGTATGATTGTTAGATCAATATATCTGTCCGATATTTGCCTTTTATTAAAAACTGGATATTGGTCAGTCACCGTTGTCCATATCTGATATGATGCAGTTTGTTTGATTACGTATTTATTGTAGAATTGATCAATACTACACTGGTTGTCTATGGGAAGCCCTTAACCTGAATGGCTTTCAATGAGACATTTTTATCAGATGCATGCATGAATATGTTGTTATTACAAGGTTCCCGCAATCCTTGAAAGTTTAGGTTTGAGAAAAATGAAATATGGCCTTAAAAGTGTATTGATTCAAAAAATGACATTGCTTCCAAAAATGTTATGTATGTTTAACTATGGCTTTTGAATAGACAGCACTATTATCCTATGGTATTTGAAAAACAATATACCATACTATGGTACTTGAAACTACACCATGCATAGACATGGCCACTGTTCTCATGTTGGGAGAGAAGGAGCCAATTTGGGAAGAAATGTGGGGAATTCAACAAGGAAACATAAATATTGGATTAAGGACAGACTGGTGGGGGAACAAAAGGCACAGAAACAGTCGCCTCCAAAAAAAAGTCTCCCTGCAGTGTGCAATTTTACTATGATAAACTTCCAACAAAATAATAAGAGATATGATTATAATACATGTCAAATTAATTTCACTTTACTTTGATGAGCTCAATCAAAGCGATGTACAACAAGGACCAATCGAACATGGGTTATTCATGAACACCCCTACCTGTTAGCTTTTCAATGCGCTTGTTTTTTTTTTTCTTTCTGTCTGACTGCAAATATGTCAGCGCTGACTTGATACAAAATGGATGCTTAGATTTTGTTCACTGACAGTCTACTGCGGTCTGTGGGGAATCTGAACATGGAGTGGTTTTCGTGTTTTCATTTTATTTGTTGAGGTTTATAATGTCTCTGTCTCATTCTGTGCCCTCTGTTTGTGTTTTTGTGTCCCGTGTAGGTGAGAGATGAGTACAGACAGGACTACGACCCAGCCAGAGGGGGCTACGGTAAGCTAGCTCAGCAGCAGAGGGCCCCAGAGGGACGCAATAGTTTTTAGACTTGCCACAGCAGTCTGCCTGGACAGATAGAGCCCCAGCCCTGGACTGGATTATCTCTCCAACAACATAACAGCATGCTTCCACAGTTAGTCTGGACTAGTGCTGTTACCATTACACACACTGTAGCAGCTCTGCGTGCACCGCCGGACCCTGGATGATAGCCGCTGTTATTTATTTCTATTGGAGATGTGTTTTCCTGCCTGTTTTTTGTGTTCCTCTGACCCCCATCCCTGCCGTCAGTATACACTGTAACACAGATGCCAAAGTGATTGTGTGGTGATGTTTTCTGGCTAACAGCATATTCCTGCCTCAAGAAATTCCCCTACAGGATGAACTATGCGACTATGTAGTGGTTGTTGTGGATTGATTGAATATCAGGTATCAAGACAACACACCGTTGGACAAAATGGTCTCACTTTGTAGTCATGTCAGATTTAAATTCTAGTGTCTATGAGGAGGGATAAGGAAGCATGTTGTTGTCTTCTCTCTCATTTCCATGAATGAAACTTTGTATCCCAGCTTGACCTGTGTATACATTGTTTTTTGTTTTTAATAAAACTTTTTCCCAAAATGTTTTGTTCCTTCTAAATATCTGCTTCACCTTGTAGATATCATTCAGAGGATGAGACATATGTATTTATACTTTTATTTTGCCATCAGTTGTCTATGTAATCTGGTTGTACAGTGTGTACTAGATCAGAGTAAAAAGATCCATTCAAGACTTTGTCCATTTTAATACTGTTTTTATGTGGGGACTAGAATTTGCACCATTTCTGAGAAAGGTGTGTTTTGTTGTGGAAATGAAACAAGTGAAATATATTGGCTTCAGGGTGAAGCAGTATGCTGCATCCACTGGGATTCCCTGCAAAACACAGGGTCCTGGCAGTGATTTGAGGTGATCTAAATCCACCATCTCTGTCTAAAGGATCATGTTGCAGGCAGGAAATTTTCCTCTGACTGAAGCAATGGCATTATATTGCAGAGGTACAAGTGAGCAATGGTAGTGTAGTGAAGAGTAGCCATTGGCCAAATAGTTCAACTGGGCTCACTTCCCTTCCAGTATATCGTGTAGAATCCAGACCCTATTCTTTAACCTTGGCTGTCATACTTACCTCTTTTAATTCTTGTGTGGATTGTACAGCAATTAGAAAACATTTTGATAGAAGAGGCTGGGGATCCTTTGATTCATTGGGGACTGGTAGAGCTATTGCTGATAAGGCTGACAGAAACTCAAGTACTGGCACGCGATTGGATGGTCAACGACTACCTCTTTATGCACCAGGCTCTCTGGATTTAAAAATAAATAACTAGGTGCTCTGAAAAGTTGGGGACACTACCATGCTGATTAAGATGGATTTACTGTAACTTTACTTTGCAACCAGTTTTACCTAAAGTGGGTTATTATCACAAACGTACCACAGCCCTCCAATGTAAGGGCTTGTCCAGGATTTGAACCCGGGACTTCTTGCACCTAAAGTGATAATCATTCCCTTAGACCAACAAGCTCTGCCCCCATTTGTCAAACTGATCAGCTTCTGCATGCCGCTCCGCAGATAACAGTAGCTGCTGAGGGTCAGAGGTGAAATCAAACAGGCTTGTCAAGCAGTTTTGCCATGAATTTAAAAAAATACCTAACTATCTTTAAACCCATGCTTGTATTGCACACACGTCGTAGACTACAAACTACCCGGGTGTTCTTGTGCAGGTTCAAATGCATCAGATTTCCTTGAAGCGTCTGTTAACATGTTTCTTGATGCTGCATCTCTCGGGGGGCAGGGAAACGTTCAAGCATGGTGGCTTGTTCCTATGCAAGACTGAGCCCAAAATCTAACTTTGTTATCTCTGCTCCAGTGATCATGTTGCAACCAAGCAGTTTTCCTCTCATTCATCAAGCCATGGGATTATATTGGTGTGCATAGCACCTTGCTGAGCAGTTGGTCAGGGCTTGGTTCCCAGCCAATGTTATTCTTCCTGTAAATAAAGCACTTGATATCGTGGCTGTTTGTAAGCAGTCAGCTGGTCTCTTATCTCTAAGTGAGCGATGGTAGGGTAATGAAGAGCGTAGCAGCATACTAAGCAGTTGAATTGGGCTCAGTTCCAGGCATGTTTTCACATAGCATCCTCACCCCTTGATCCTTGTCTCAGCTATCATACTTTCCTCTTAAGCACTTCCACTCCTGCAACTTTTGCACAAAATAAAAAAAACAAGATAGAAGAGAAAGCTTTCCTTTGATTGAGTAGAGACAGGTTGAGCTGTTAATCATAAAGTTAAATGACAAGTAGATGTATGTGGGCAGTGAAAGGCAGCTATAGACAAAAATGCCAACACTTTTATTTTTGGTTGTTTCAGTATAGTAACAATGACTAACACTATTCTGGATGCAGAGATGCGAAGGTGAAAGCAGGCAGGCTTACAAACTGATCTGAGGCACTATATTTAGGCTGCAGTCTCCCTTGTAAAGGTGTGTTCAAGTCCCACTCCTAAGGCAGCACTTTTGCCATGAATTTGGAAAAAAACAAACAGACTTTGCTTTTTTTTATTGCCTCAAAATATGACTATTTTGAAAAGCTAGCTTGTATTGGGCACATGAAAAGACAAGTACAAGTGCAGTGGAAAGGTAGTTGTGGCCAAGTGGTGAAGGCAAAGCGCTACAAATCTATTGGAGTGGTGCTGGCAGCATCTATGTGACTCCTGATGCTGCAAGTGGGTTTCCTTTGCAACACCAAACCCAAATGTGTCATCTCTGCCTTAAGGATTATGGTGCAGACATGGGAGTTTCCCTCTCACTCATAAAGCAATGGGATTATATTAGAGAGCATAGCATCTTGCTGAGCAGTTGACCGAGTCTTGGTTCCCAGTGTAACCATGCTAACCTGCCTACAGAAAACAGCATGGTATCAGATTAGAAATAGATTAGAAACAGGTAGTCTCTACCTCTGAGTGAGCAGTGGTGTAACGCATAGTTGCTTGTCATCATGGGTCTCACAAGATGTGGTGCAGACATAGGACATGAGCAGCTACGTAGTTCTAGTGGTACAAGGCTGTACTCCCACCCAGGGACCCTGGGAATAAAACCTGCTGGTTCCCGTTCATCTAAAGGCACATGGTCCTGCCAATGTCGTTGACAAAAATGTAATCTCACTTGTTTAGGTTGTGGTGCTGATGGGTGTGAGCAGTGAGTTTCATATCTGTGTCATGGTCAGACGAGAAAATCCAGCCTGGGGTATGAACTGCTTTATTATGGTTGTTTAGGGGGACATGCCCAGCCACTCCTGCTGCAGGGCCTTGAAGTATGTTGCAAACAGTGCTGTGGGCACTACCACTACATAAAGACAGTTTGAGATGGATATTTGGTTCCTCAAACAGGAGCAGTGGCCTTGGCCCCTGAAGGGATTGCAAAAAGATTACCTTCTAATGTCCTCAATACTACGTATACAAGGTACCTGTGCATAATCCACGCAGGCCTCTGTGGGTTCAAATGGCATTTGGTGTGAGTCTGGGATATTGGCCATTTCTAAACCAGATCCAGAATCAGTGTAATGTCTGAATCCAGCCCAGCTGTGGGAGCAAATACCTCAAAATCCACTGCTGTGTTTTACTGTCATTACAGAGACAGTCTGTCATTGGCTGGATTCAGATGACGCAGAGAGCTAATGATCCATTATGTCAATCAAGAACAACAGCTCTCTTCTCCAGCCTTCATTAGGTGGCACATCAGAGCTGCAGTGCAGAGATATTCTTCATCTTGATCGTTAATTCATGATGCAGGGTGCTTCATGCCTAAGCAGACAAGGCACTTACCATGTGCTCGTTCTTGTTCATGACCTTTGTCACATGTCATTCCTTCACTCTCTCCCATCTTTTCTGCCATTTTCCTCTAGGTATGGTATACAATAAAACAAAAATGCCTGTGCATGAGAGTACCAGAGTCCAGTACAACTTGCAATTTGTAATTTATCTTCACAATTATAAACACTAGTAAATCTTACCATGGGAAACTCAATTGCACGATTGTAAATAGTTTTTTTTTGATTTGCTTACTGGTGTTACATATTCTCCTCAACAATTGTTGAGTGTTAGATTGAGAGATAGAAGATAGGAGAAAAAAAATATTCAACATCAGAACCTCTTGGCCCTGATCTGGTTTGAGCTTCATGTACCCAGCAGAGCATTAGGCCATTAAACATTTGAACCTGAAGACAATGACGGACAAACACCTCCACCACCATTCTATATTAACTCACTTCCTCCACAATCTAGATTTGCTCCAGGAGAATATCAGCAGCAGGCATTTCAAATAGCCTAGTGACTAAACATACAGATTCCTTGTTATTGAGAGGGGTCTCATTACAGCAGAGTAATTCTCTTCTCCATAAAGCCTAGTTTGGAGACGCTGGACTACTACAGCTTGCCCATAAAGGAGCTAAATTACCAAATGGTAGCTTGACATTTTGTGGCCATAGGGAAGTATTTGTGGGGAACGAGGTGCATAGTCTGGCGGTGTGCTTTACGGTCAGCATAAATGTGAGCATTAATGTCAGTGTTGATTGAGGCTGAGCAGCCTGGCCGCATCCTGTGACAGGACTGAGGAGGAATCAGACAAGAAGAAACAAAAAGGCTTTGACAGGTAGGAGCTCAGTGTCAAGGTTTAAAAAAGCTCTTTGTCCTTCTACGCGGGGGCTGTTGTACGGGGTTTCATCATCTGTGGTTGCATTAAATCTGTTTCATCTGTCATCCGATACACTAAAGGTAAAAACACAAGGTTCCTGTCAGTAAAAATTAAGATTTGGACTTGAACCTGGACAGATGCACTATGAAAAACAACAGAGAAAAGAAAGTTTGATGACCTATGGAAATATCTTTTCGAGGAAAATTTGAAACACATAACCTTTGAATGTTTTGACTAGAATGTTGTATTTCCACTTCAGGCGTCTGTCTGTCTCTCTCTCTTTCTCCCTCTCAGTAGGGGACTACTCAGTGGAGTAGTTTGCTCACATCAGCCCTCCTCCTGTCAGCAGTAGAATAAGACCAACCAGATATCAGCCTGAACAGAAGCTGTGTGGAGGAAAATAGCAAGGATGGAAGAGAGAGAGAGAGAGAGAGAGAGCGAGAGAGAGAGAGAGAGAGAGAGAAACTCATTTTACACACTGAATCCCTATAGCACCATTTGTCATAAAACAAACCAAGATCTTGCATCCTCTATTCAAAGTCTACTAGTATCTGGGCTCTAACTATTGACTTAAACATTTCTACCACAGACCTGTCAGACCTGCATCCACCTTCTTTTTCCTGCTCAAGGACACTGCCATTTTTGCCTGTCCCATCAAGAAGAGAGAGAGAGAGAGCATTAAGAAGGGCATGAAGTTATGTTATTAACAAGGAGTGGGAAAAATGTTATTAGAAATGACAAATGCACAGAACTGCTAATAGTAATGCTAATAGTAGCATTTTAGGAAATCAGTTAGACTACAGCATACTCTGCCCAGCCTCTTGGCTATTAGCCTCTAAAACTGGATATTGAGTATTGAGTATTGAGACAGACCTGTTCTGATAGCAGGTTTACTCTGACTCTCTGCCACATGTCAGACTGGTGAAACCCCCAGACTGAAGTGGCCCTTCTCTACTTTAGCGATGTTTTGTTCTAGTTTAGGGGCCCTGTCCGTCACAGCCAATGGACTGGCGATACTGGGGGGTCGTTACGACCCAGAGGCCCCTTGCTGCGAAGCATCGGCCCTAATATCACGCTCCACAACACACACCGCGGCTCTTCAAGAGCCTCACCTCAGCCTCGCCACTCACAAAGCACCACAGTACATGCATCCCCCTTTCCCACTCGCTAAAAATCAATGCCAGCTAAGTGAAACACTTCAACACAATTCAGTCGGTCAAACACTGTCAGCCTCTAGAGTACCGAATCCTTTTCACCAGCTACAAGCCCAGGTTTGACAGATTTACCGTAGGCAAGCTTAAGAATTTCTGCCACACTGAAAGACATTCATTTGCTCTGAGATTAAATCTAGGTGTCTCTGGATTTGCTGCCATCTCTGTGTAGAAAATGTTCTCATGCTTCCCCTCACTTGAATTACAGAGCAACTGGCCTCTTCAGCAATCATGCCAAGGGTAATTGAACACAAATATAATTGCGGCAGAAATGTTTCGTCCGTTTCAATTTAGCACAACCCATTTCCCGCCTCTCATCGATCCCCTCTCTTCCTCCCTGCGGTACTGTTGACTGTCTCCCAGCATTGCGCACAGGTTCAAAAAGCAAGTAAATGCCGCTCCGTACTCGATAGACCTTTCTCTCCCCATATCTTGCTTTCACTTCCTCACTTCTGAGTAAACAACAGCGTACCATCCATCACTTTAGAATAGAGAGATCACCCATCGTTTCTTTCAACAGAAATGAGACTACAGTAAAACTCGATGGGAATCCGTATAGGTGGGACTGGAGGATGGTGCAGGAGCTTAGAGCCCCGTCTTGGCATGTCAAGGTAGCCTCAGTTTGAACTCAACTCAATGTCTCCTCTCTTCTCATAACTGCAAAACTGGGGAAAAGACTACATCTATACTATGATTTGACTTAAGGAACATACCAGACACCCGCTCATGATTTTGCAAGGAATGATGTGAGATACAGTCGTTAATATCTCGCTGACAAAAAAAAGGAACACTTCCTTCCCTTATCTTAAAAGTGATGTTTCCAATTCGGAGGCTGACAAGTTACATCAAACACAACATCAAGAAGTTTAGAAATTGCAAACTGTTTACAAATATATTTTTTCCCAGCTTTGTCACTGTCTAAATAAATTCAACATAAAGGACTGCGCAAAAGTCTTAGGCATTCTAGATTTTTTTAATATAATTTGGTCTTTGATGTTTTTGTTTTCTACATTACTGCTCTTTATCGTACATTTTTTGATATATAGAAACTTTTCATTTCATTATTTTCTTCGCTTTACAGCTTTCTTCTCAGCCTAAATCACAAAGTGGGGCTGCAACAGAGAGGAGTGTCCCATCCCCACTAATTGAGATACTTTCTGGTGTCGGGTACGGTCGCTGGCAGGACGTCCTCTCTCACACACAGGAAGTGATGAATCCAAACTGTCCCCTAAACAGCAGCAAGCGAGCGCTCCGTCCAGAGAAAGATGGACCCACCAAAGATATATAGATAGATATAGCCACCAGCATGCAAAGCTTTAATGTAATAATCCGTAACCTTTTCAGATAAAGCTTTGACATTTGCGGTTCTAAACACCGGTGTCTGGTATCTTTCCTGGGACAAATCCTCTGGTGCCATTCCAGTGTGCAGTATAACAATGCAACACAGAGCAAGTGACAGTGATATGATATAGTCAAGCATAGTAGTATGCAAACTGGGACATACAAAACATTTTTTACTATATGGCAATGTTTTTTGGAAAACCACATCTCCCAGATATTGAGAGGTTTTAAAGATTTCCAGCAACGTCAAAGTACTGGCGACACTGTTGATTGCTGGGAAATGCAATGTTAAACACCAAAGCAATGATCGCTTACCACCAAAAATGTCACCAAAATCAAGAAAAAGAAGAATCTTGTGTATAATCACTTTAAGAAAGAAAAAAATTAAACGATTCCCATTTTATTCCTCCTCTTAGTATTACTGTTCACATCTCTCTGTCTTTTTTTTTGAGACTCTGCTCGTCCATGGAGAAGGCTGGACAAGATTGGAGCTGCAGGTGGGACGTCCCCCAGCAGCAGCCACCTCTCTGTGGGCTGGGATCCTCCCACACTGTCCCTTCAGCTTATTCTGGGCTGACCAGGCTGTTGGTGGCCAATGTCCTCTAGGGATTCATGTCAAACCCCATCAGCCTCCTACTGCTCAGGATGCAGGGCCTATATTTGTCTGCCTGTCTGCCTGTGTGGGTGTGTTTGTGCATCTGCCTGTCTCTCTGCTTCTCTGCTTACCAACAGTAGGGAAGCTACATAGGCTGCCACATATTGTACATAAATAAGCACACTAATGACAAATCACACATTAGCAGGTATGACTGGAACGAGAGAGGCAATGAAAGTTCAGTAATGTAATGCAGAAACCACAACATTCACCAATAAATTCATGTAGTATGTTCATTAAGCTTAACTTACATCATTATCTCGAATCATAATCACATACTGCTCTCTCTGTCTCTGACTGGAAATGCCACGGCGCCAGCTATTATTCTGGGTGTTAATTGCTGTATGATGTGTGGGATGAAGATTCATTTTTCCCTCTGTTCGTACCCGAACCAGGGACGACCACTCCTTTCCCTAACCGTGAATAATAACCAACTGAGGTTAACCCACCCCAACCCCCACTCCTTACCCTAAACAGGGTTTGAATCCTCCCCTCCCTTCACACTCACACACACACTGGTTAGCTGTGTTGTCTAGCTGTGTTGATGTATCAGTTAGACAGGCTTGTACTGGTATGGCTAGGTTAATGCTAACCAAGGCTAGGTTAATGCTAGGTTGATGGCAGGCATTAGATGGTAAGAGTAAAGGGGAGTTGTGAGGTGGTGGCATAGAGGGGGGTGTTTCCAGCCTTCTTGAGGTGTTGTGGGCCTAACTCAACGAAACATCGGTGAAGGAAGGTGCCCACTTGATAACCCCAATGACATGCCGCATACCGCTGTTGGCTAGGGTAGGTAACTGGCGAATGGTGCCATCTGAGGAATGACTGTCGATCTATGACGGTGTAGCCTGATGTCTGCTATGGTGTTCATTTGATGGTGGTTATATCACTCGTTTGTTTTGTTTTTTTAATCTGAATTGGGCTTCTACAAGTGTTTACCTTGGTTTATGGCACAAGGGATAGTACCATCTTGTCCTGTGTATCAATGAATGTTCATCCTCCATCTACTAACTACAGTGGCGCTGCCGCTTTCCAGCTACTCACAGGTTAGACTCTGATTAATTCCCTTTCTATTTTTATATTTAATGAGATACAGTTTCCTACTACTTCTTCAATTAGAAAATCAATTAATAAAAATAGTGAAAGTGAAAGTGAAATAGTCTATAAATAGCCAAAGTGAAAATCCATGAAACGTTCCAGTAACTGCAGAGCCCTGATCCGTGCAATACCTGTGAGGATATTGTCTTACTGTACTAAATGGGCGTTATGTGCCTCACTGAGTCTGTGGAAACACTTGACATACAGCTGATACAGTAGTAATGCAAAACACAGGGGAAGCCGCTATCTATAGGACTCTCCTAAGAGCCAAAACCCTCGTATCAGAGCCATTAACTGTCACTGGAGGAGGAGAGTAAAAAGTTCACATCAAACTACCGGCTAATACTGAAAACTGCTCGTTTTATATCGGACGGACTCAAGCAGTTGTAGTTGCTGCTTATTATCCCTGCAGCCAATGGGATTTACAGTGTTTTTGCTCGAGAAGCCATACAAGCAGCTGTAACTAGGTTTTACCGTTCATTGCTGTGGGTATTGAGATCTAGTTTCTCTGGTGGAGAGGTTGAGTCTAGCCCTGATGCTCTGTAATCTTGCGGTAAGCATGTGGAGACATGCAGAGCTGCACTAGCGCTACCGGAGGTATCTGGTCGGAAAAGAATGAGCTTTGCCCCAAAGCGATTAAGCTTAGGAAAAGTTGAGGAGAAGTCTGAGTTTCGCTGGAAGAGAAACAAATAGGATTACAGAAAGGTGTTGTTTGTAGACTCGTGTTTCAAGGATAAACCGGAGGACGCATGAATACTGATCTCACTTTTATAGACTATTGTTTCTGTTTTCTTCTCTGACCTTGTTTCGTGAATCTGGTTTTATTAATAGCACCTTGAGGCTGTGTTTGTTGTCATCAGAAGGGTGACTGGACTGAAATGTAAATTAGCTCTAAGGCTACTGCCAAAGCCTTCACACTGTCCTGGTGAAAATACGTCCACGCTATGATTCAGTTCCAGCAGTGACTGTGGCGTGTTGAGGTTCTTCCAGGAGCTAGCAGCAATGGAGACACTGAATATCTTTCCCAGCCAAATGGCCTGCCAGAGGCCCCAGCATCCAGCAGCAGATGTTGTGAATAGAAAGTAGAGTAAGAGTGCATTGATCACTTGGCTGGCTCCATTTGCTTTGCAAAATAAATAAGAATATGTGAAAAAAGAGAAGGCAGGAGACTGGAGTGGCTCACGAGCAGCTGCAAAGCAAAATGATTCATTTCATCTTACCAGCAAATTCAGCCGTCCTATCAGCAGTCGTGGCTTGATAGGGCACAGCGAGCATAAAGCCTCAAATTATTCCCCTATCAACTTATATTACCAACTGATTTGTTGGATGATTGGTGCACTGAAGAAGATTGACAAAGTCCAACCATGTTGATTGTGAGAAAGATGTTATTTTCATATTTAGATAATATTTATACAGGTAAGGTGCTCTTTTTCAGCAACAGTTACAGACCGTTACGCCTGGGAGCCGCCCACTACCGCCACAGCCTTCCACTGCTGGCCCCTGAGTAACTCCACGTGAATGATATGGTCATCATCATAAACCCCAGTATGAAATTTCATCATCTCATATGAGCTCAACCATAAAGGACATTGTGGTGAAATAACCTCCATTTCCCAACAATGTTTAGACAGTGAATTGACTGACGCAGAACTACTAATAATTCCAGAGTAAATGTCCTCTACTCAAATGTTCACACACCATGCGGGCAAAAATATTCAATTTCTTTCCAATTTCTATTTTAAAACGGGTTCCAAAGTTTACCTTTAAAAACTTTATGTTAACTGTAAATGAGCCAGCTAAGAAGAGGCACTCAAACTAGAGATAAAAGATAATTAGACTTCATACAAACCGTAGGCGTCAGCAAAAAAACAGATATTTCCTGTGAATTTCTCTTTTGAGCTTCTGCAGCCTCAGACCCATGCCAGCTTGAACACAGCCCACCCAGCCCCGTCTCGATAACGTATATGATGTGTTTCACAGGGAATGGCAGTCCAGAAGCTGAGCTGAGCAGCATTATACTCTACCTCTACTTCCCTGGCACACAAAAAGGCCTGGGCCAAGATACAAATATGTGTGTAAACCACGCGTGCAACTATTTCTAAGCAAAGAGTGCGATTTATCAACGTGTTCTTATGCTTAAGAATGTGTGTGAATTCAAGAACAACTCTGAAAGCAAGAATTAATCTACCTAATGAAAGATCACCAAGAAAGACAGGAACAGACAATCAAATGAATGAACCTTTTTCATAATTAATATAAAAATGGTTTCTATTTTTTCTGTTTTTTATTGAATAGTTAAGACTACAAGTACCATTCATAATTTCGACAGTGCATGTAGAACTATATTATGCACCATTTAAGCATAATAACCTAAAATGGCTAATAGACAGTCATTTTTATGGCTGTGGAAATTCAGAGTGTAGGCACTTTAGGACTACAGCTCAATCATATGAAAGGCAACAATAAGGCATTGATTGTGGTGTGTGTAAAATGGCTCATCTTGCTTTGATGGAGGGTTTGGCTCATTCTGCATTGCAAACAGAGCACATTTTCAGGGTGCATCAATTTGTAACTGAGAGCAACTAGTGGCTACTCAGTAGATTTTGTTTTCCAAAGTCTATTTTGTTGGACTTCTGCCACCAACTTTCTCCAGCCCTACCTATACTGTAGAATAGAATTATTATTATCTTGCTTTCTCTGTATGGAAGATTTGTATAACCATATTAGATATTGTATTCTGCTGATTTACTCGGTGTGACTACACTGTATAACATGAAATAGTAGTAGAGGTAGTCCACATATGTAGTACTAGTAGTAGTGAATGCAGTACATACAGTACATATATGCCATGCTGTATCTAGCTCATACAAAGTTCAGGTAGAGGCCTCAATGAATTCATGTTTGTCCCTGGTTCATGCCAACTGAAAGACGACCTAAAGCCTAGCACTGAGTGTCTCCCAGGTTATCTGTATGACCTGGGGCCAGACACTGAGTGGTTCCGAGTGATTTGTCTTCCAACACTGTTTTGTCTCTCCTGATGACCCTATTGTGGCCTGTCGTAAACCTAAAGGGGCAGAAAAATGCTTGAATGCTGTTTGAGCTCTATTCTGATTTCTCTCCATGCTGCATGTCAATAAACCTTTTGGTATCTTGTTTATAGCATGAAGGTAAAGAACCAGCAGAGTCGTCAGAACTGAATTTCCTCTACAAGACCAAACACACTAATGCCACCCCAGTATATATTGGGGAAATTGGCCACTGGCACATTTCAACAAGAGATTGGGAACAGGTCTGGCAATTCAAACCCTGCCATGAGCCACATAATGCGTTGACATAGCCACTAGAGTTAGAAAATCAGCGAGCTACTTCCTGGTACCCTGCACCCACCTAGAGCTGCTCCCTTATGCAGGGCTGTTAGGGCTGTAGAGGCCTAAGGAGCACATACCATAATTTCGCTAAGCACTGCGCATTGCAAAAAGTGCTACACACGGACGAACAAACAAACCAACACACAGGGCCCGGCCCCTATGAAGGTGCTCCCGAGAAACTGATAAAAGCACCATCATTCAATGACTTTAACTGTCAACAGAAACAGAAAGGCTCCCATTCGGTGAAGGTTCAAGTCATATGTGATTTGCTCAGTGTCATTGCTAAATGACTCATAGTATCAAACAGCTCAGTGGGCCTTCGCCTCCTTGGAGGGAAGGGATGGATGGATTGCTATAGTTTGATGTACGAGGCACTACAGGAGACCAGGGCTATCCATTGGATTTAAGTTACCATATATGGTCAATTAAAGGGTATATCTGTCTTAATGAGTGGCTGTGGATGAGTATGATCGTTTTAGAAAGTGTACTTACAGGTCTGCATATTTGATAAATACCAATTTTCTTGTATTTGTAAGAACAATTTTCTACAAAGAGTTGATAAATGAGGGCCCAGCTGGGTCCTCCTCAGCTCATCTATTTAAGGTATGTTACCAGGTAGGTTACCATGGGAAGTAGCCACGTGGAAGGGACAAACTGCAACAGTGATGTAATGCAGAAATAAAGAGCTAGGCGCTAAGCTGGGAGCTGGCATTGCAGGGCACACAGGTCTGAAATCTCAGGCCAGCTTTGACTTGCTGACAGCTTGGCAAATGAAAGAAATTATTTCATCAACTACCAGCATATTCTCTGTGTGTGTGTGTGTGTGTGTGAGAGTGAGACGTGAGTGCAAATGTGTGGCAAAGGATTTCAATATCCATGTGAAGTTGATTTTTGGACAAATGAGCAATTATGGCAATTATTTTCACAGACTCCATTGAGAATAATTTGCACCATACAAACTAGCGCTGTGAACAACAGGTGGGGAAACAGTAGAGGCTACGTATTTATCGTCTATCGCAGGAGCTTATTCATGCAGTCAAGGTAAATTAGAAGTAGCCTACAAAGGTTATATTCAAACTCAGCTGAAACGGAAAATTTGCAAGTGCATCCATTTGGAAATAAACAAGTCTCGTCATATGTGTTTTAACAAAAGTACCAATAAAGTTAAGTTAGTTCTGAGATAGCCACAGAATGCCCACCAGCTCCAGGGGTGCTGCTCTGTAGCTGACCCTGACCACTGACCTCCCTGTGGAGGGGGGTCAAGAGGAAAGAACATTTCCTTGTGTGTCACATTACATTACAAATACACATAACACTTTGGTGAGATTTACTTTAATTTATCAGCACACGGCCTAGCAGTGACAAAGGGTATAACAGCGGTAAAGCCTTCTTCTATACGCAGCAGAATGGGGACATTTTCACGGTGATATTTTCTCTCTTGCGAACACACAACTCAGACAGCTAAGATGAAAAGATGCAGCTCCACGATGCGAGAGAAATTACTTTTCTCACACTTCCATTGTGGAGTGGTTTCCCATTCCACATGATTGTAAGGCAATTTTATTGGATCTTTCAGATGCGGAAACACATAATCAAGAGGAGAAATAGTATCAGTCCAATTTTCTATTTCGCTTTTCACAAGGGGAAAGGCAGAATTATTTCCATCTCTGAAAATGCAATGCCCTGTCATGAAAGTCTTTGTCCTCGCATTTTTTTAGAAGTGTTCTCTGCACCTCACAAGTGTTTTGGAGGGAAAAGGAAGAGCAATGTCCTTGGGAGAAAAAAGCTGGCCAGGCCAATGAGGAGAGAGAGACAAAATGAGAGTGAGAGAGAGAGCATAAATGGCTTTGAAATGCTGTTTCTGTCTGTCAGTTTTTCTGTCTGTCAAGGTTTTGTTGTTTAAAGGGATTTTACCTGGCAGGACACCAGATATTGCCATTACATAGTCCACTGGTTCCTCTATGTGCAGTCTGCAGTGCACTGAGGGGTAACAGTCATGCTCCGCGTCTGTGTGTGTGTGTGTGTGTGTGTGTGTGTGAGAGAGAGATCCCCTGTGACTCCTGGAGTCCGTCCTCACTAGGTTGATATCACCTGACTCCCCTGCTGTCCCCTGCAGTGCTTCACTCATGCATCTGTTCTGATTCATTATTCTTTATCATACATTTCTTACTGCATATGAACATGTGCCTCCTCTCATTTCTGTTGCCAGCCATCATTCTTTACCGTATATGCCTTGTTGAATATGATCGTGCAGCAGCTTCATCACCGTTGGCAGTACACTGTCGGTGGGTAAATGAACAACCCATGATGCAACCCATTCTGGCTCAGCGCTAAGGCCTTGTTAGTGTTAATGCCAGAGGTGCTGCAAAGCAGGCCTAGGAAAAGTACTGGCAAGAATGGAGCCATCCAGAGTGGATTTACACAGGAATAAAATAAAGTCAGAGGCCCGGAGTGACTAACGGTCTGCACAGGGAAGAGCGTGTGTTATATCACCAAAATTACCAGAGTGCTATTCACTAGCTATGAGTAATGAGTGGAAAGTTGCCTAATATCGCTAAAAAAAAATAAAATAAAGCCTCTTTGCTCCTTTCATGGTCATGCAAATGTAATTACATATAAATCTCATTATTTTGATGATATTTATTTGTCAGTGGGACCATGAAAATTGAGGTTGCCCCAATTCACTAATACTTTGCAATACCAACTCCCCCAAATTATTGCAGCACATATAAGACTGTAACGACTTTAGCCATTCAGAACGGCTGCTATCATCGCTGCAAGACTGTATGGGCCAGACTGACCATTTAGAGCTGGGGGTCCGGCACCATGCTATTCCTCGAGCAGATCAGATGACATGAGCACTCCAATTATCAAGGGCACTTTAGGGCACAAGGGTTCCGGAGCAATCGATTTTGCTGAAAATCACCTGCCAGCACTCTTCATTTTGTAGGCAATTATAAGATATACACATTTCTGTACATTTTCAAAATGTGTACTTATAAAGTAGTCAGTCTGTAATGTATTAGAATAGGCAGAAGTGATGTCAACTTCGGCTCCCTATAAGCTTGGGCAGTGCTCTTCTCACGGGCTTGTTTTGGCCACAACTTGACCTGCATACATTTCTTATTGAATAAGAAAAACCTGGATCACATGGGGCGCTTCTGTTTCCTACGGTAAAGAAGGAAGGTCGAGGAGCACTGGCTTCTTAGCCCTTTGAGAAGACGACCATCTAACAAACCAGCAACACATGACCTCGAAAGGAAATAACAGGCAGTTACAGTGAAAATCAAAGGTTGCTTGGCTGAAAATGAGCAAGGCTGACCTAGTACTGTTACTGCAGATGACCCTGATAGAGAGCAACAGACTAACTACTGCTGTTATTGCTCAGGGCAACAAAATGCCTTCTATCCCATTAGAAGGTCAGTGGGGTGGTTATGGTGGATTTTGTGTTGTTAGATGTATACTGTATGTGTGGGTGACGAACATTTGTCCTAAAGTCAGTTCATGATGTCTTTGTGCTGGTGGGTCGGCAGTATGTGGTAGATAAATGTACAACTGATTGTTGATGTTCAAATCTTTCAGTATATATGAAGACTTCATCATTCATTGTCTCTAAATTGAAATGATCCAGTCTGTTAAAGTGTCATCATTCTGTCAATCAAGTTACTATCCTTCAAAAAGTAACATTTGTTTTTATATAGGGCATCACTTATTCTCTCCAGGGTGTCAGAAGTCCCCCTGTTCTGTGCAGAGCTGTAATTTGCTGAGGAGTTGTCCTAACTACCAGTAGCCACGTGACATCAACTCCCGAAGTATAGATGCGACAAAAGGCTTTAAAACTCAATGTAGATGGATGACTGATTGATGTGATGTTGATTCATAGGATGAATAAAAAACTGCTGTACGAGTTACATGAACATAGTGTGCTTTAAGGAAAAAAACACAAATCCATTTTTGTTTGCTACACTGGTTAGCGGTATTTGCATCAGTTATCCCCTTGACCGGTCACATTGAAAACACATCACCATGTAACCACACACTGAGCTGCTAGACGTTTGAGAAATCATGATTAGTTGTGAATAACGATGACTTTCTATCAGGAAATAAATCAAATTAAATACGTAACCTCATTCCACAAACAATTTGCAATAAAATTCAAAAGTCAGCATTCCTTACAGGGGCTCGTTTTGTCACAAAGGTTTGGACGCTAAACACTTAACTATATTTGTGTTCAAATGCTCACAGCCTTCCAAACAAATATCAAAGCAAGCTGGCCCTTGCACACTGACTTGGTGGGATTCATTGGTCTCTTACTGACATGGAAAATGGATGATAGAAAGGTCTCTGTTTGACACTGCGACTCTGAAGAAGCATCAGAACTGAAGAATGCTGTTGAAAAACTCTTGGCAGTGAAGTAAAACAGGGGTTCCCAAACCTTTTCAATTCAATGACCTCAAAAATAGACACACACTAGACCATCTACTCCCATTTGACAAGACTGTGTCCCGTCCCGATCGTGAATTAAAAGGCGGGTAAAACTATGACCTCTAACTAGTGATCATAAGACATTGAAACCACCAACAAAAACTTTTCAGTGAAGCATTAATTTATGTTTTTTCCCTTAAAAGACAGAATCTTTACATATCTTTGATATTAGTATATTGAAAGGGTACAATGAATTTACATCTTAAAGATTTATGTCAGCCTAAAAAGGTTGGTAAACTTTCAATGGGGCTTACCCTCTGTTACATCCCTGAACCCAAGGAACTGCATCTGGGAAGATTTTAGATGATTTAGTAGAGAATCCCATAACTAGGAGCCATGAGAGGAAACCTCAGACCAGAACAGCCATCCTTATACATTACCTCATTGTGATCACTGAATGAAATAACAGCGAAACTAAACAAGTCTTTCTTTTTCTGGGGACCCCCACCTGGAAGATTGGTGGTGCCCTTTGGGCAGGGACTAAGGGACTTGTTTCTGAGGGGGTGGTAGGCTGGACTCGGACCTGGTCTAGTAAAAAACCCTCCCCCTCTTTTCCTCTCTCTCTCTCTCTCTCTCTCTCTCGCTGTTGCTCCTCTGTTCCCTCCATCACTCGGCGGAGGGCAGCCAGTCTGAGCGCATCCTCCTCTCCACTGGGTACCAGACCCTCTACTGTACTGCACCGCGCAGCGCACCGGTTTCCCCAGCAGCGGAGCTGGAGGAGAGCAGAGGAGAGGAGGAGAGGAGGAGGAGGACGGTCTCGCCCCTCAGACAGGTGGGATTATAGTCTGCAGCTATCCCGTCGCTTCATCATGTCGCTGGGGAGTAAAACACTTTTTGGGATTACTGCACAGATCGCCTTCTTTCTGCTCGGCTCCTACGGGACAAGTGGAGAAGGTGAGCAGCACTGTGCGCTTCGTTGATGGGACAAAGTAGAGTTTATTATAGCTAAGACATCATTGGGCTACTACAGGGCAGTCATGGTTGATGTATGTATGATTGGTTGATGTTCATATCTTATTGGTACTTATAATGATACACTATGGCTGTTGATCAGTCTTGTAAAAACCAACCTAGAGATATGTGAAGAGTTAATAAAAAAACTATATAATAACTACTACTACTACAAATAACTATATCATACCTACCTAGAGATATATTAAGTTCACCCCCCCCCAAAAAAAAAAAAAAAAATAAAATCGAAATAAATATATAATTTTGCGATAAAATGTCTTGAATCCCCATTCAATTTCTCTAAAATCAAGAGGATCAAATCTGCGTATCCATCTGTTTTGCGGCACCGTTCGTTTTGTAAGAGCGGTCAGTTTTTCATCATCTCAATACGAAAAGAGTGAGGAAGGGCTGCTGCTGAGATGGGTTGATTTGAGTGGCGCCCCGTTTCTCTAGTTTGGGAGAAGTAGCTCATGCAGTTTATATGTGAATAGTGAATGAAACTGTTGGCTGGGTTTGATCCAACCACCGCAGGGGCTTCACGTTGAAAAGGAGCGCACATCCTCTGGGACTTTACGGGTGTCAGCTTTTAAAAGATAGCGAATCCCGTAAGATGCGTTCTTATTTTTAGCAATCTTAGTGCTTGATCATTTCTCATGAGAGACTGCGTGTGGGTGTGTGTGTGCGCGTGTGTGTGTGTGCCAGATTGTGGTTTATCCGCGGAACTCCAGCGCTACACTGGAGTTTTGCGCAGCGCATGAGCTCCAGTTATTTCTCACTTCAGGATTAAGTAAAAAAAGATCCTAAAAAGTGGGTTCTTGGTCAAAGAGATAAGTTGGCATGTGAAGTTAGCTAAGAGTAAGATAGATAGATAGATAAATAGATAGATAGATAGATAGATAGATACGTGAGAAGGATGCCTTATAATCAGTATGTTTACATATAATTGGAGCAGCCATAACCCCCCTCACCCTGCTTTGCTGTGTGTCCCTATAGATTC
>OOFE01051017.1:0-24166 GCA_900323365.1 Monocentris japonica | reverse complement strand
TGCCAGCCACCATGCTGCTGTTCCTCTTTCAAGTTCTTCAACAGTGGCCTATTCCTAGCTAGCCGATTCCCAGTGTTGGAGGCCCAATACCACTGCTTTCCCAATGGCCGTGGGGAGGATGCACTGGCTGCCAAGGGCCTGCTTTCTGCTAAGGTGCCTTGGTTATAATCTAATGTATTATAGGCCACTATCCATTATTGTGATTATCCTTTTGATATCGCAGAATGCTTATTAATCAATCAGTCTTTTGTAACAGTATAAACCAAGTGAAAATGAAAATGTCATGATGTGATGGTTCTTTGTGATATTCTCAGGTGCTAATTGGGCAGAATCAGAAACAGAAGAAAGTGGTTGGCTATTTTAACTGCACACACCTTCATGCACCAGAGGGCAAGTCACATTTACGGATTTGGTCTGCTCAGATTAACTGAAAAATTATTAAATAATTTATCAGTTATGCAGTTTAGACCTAAACAGAGCAAAATTTTGTTGATCTGTTGCCATTTTCTCATGAGGAGCAATTGATAAATGAATCCTGTGACAGTTATTCTGTGTTCTCTGTAATCAGGTGAAGGGGAAATTCGCTGCGAGCAGTTGAACATGATAACCAAGTGGATTGGCGAGTTTCAAGCTGCCAATAGACAGCCTGATGAAGTCGTTGTTTTTGATGTGCTTTGTGGGGATTTCAACTTTGACAACTGCTCACCTGGTATGTTTGTGCCTAATACAATTCCATTTATTTTTATTTTTTAACTGGTTTTTGATTTTGCCTATGTGAAGCAATATTCTTATGGAAGCATCTCTACCAAAAGTTCTTGTAGTATTTATACATATTTTCCTGTTTGCCTAGATGACCATCTGGAACAGATGCACAGTCTGTTTGAGGAGTACAGAGACCCTTGCAGGGCAGGGCCAGGAAAAGAGAAGCCCTGGGTGATTGGTGCGTACCATGTCAATCCATAAACAACATACTGCATACTCACATGACAAACAAAGGTGACGTTAATTCATTACAGATTCCCATGCTTTGTGTCTATAGGAACTCTGCTGGAACAGCCAACGCTGTATGAAGAGGATGTTAAAACCCCAGAATATCTACAAAGGTACACTTGGTTCACCTTTTCTAAGCCATCTAACCTCTAGCTCAGCACCACTAATGCACACTGAACAGAGCTGCTCGATCACCATCAATTCACCCAAAATTATTTGAAGATCCCTTCTATCTTCCCTGTCTCTGTGTAGAACTTTGGTGAGAGAGGATCTGAGAAAGCAGTTTATCTCCCCTCCCGTGGCTGCAGCTGGCTGTCCCCTGGTTTACCCTGAATGTGGCCAGCCCTGGGTTGGACGTCGGATCGACTACATCCTGTATCGCGAGAGCTCCATTACAAAGCACTGCCGAACAGTATGTGTCTCCCCTCTCCTCTCCCAATCCTTCCTTCTTCTCCACTGCCACCTGTCTCCTTGAATGGAGTTAAAAGGTACTTTTTGACACTACAAATAATTATAGTTATTCGTGAATCATTTCCATGATATAGCAAAACTGATTGCAATCAGTGCTTCCTAGAAAAGGTCTGAAAACACAAGTTATGCCCTGTGAACATCATGCATTATTAAAACCACAAACTCCTTGTCTCCATCTAGGAAATTGAAGAGTTTACCTTTATAACCCAGCTGGCTGGCCTTACAGACCATATTCCTGTGGGCTTGAGACTGAATGTGATTATGGACTCTGACTGTGCTGACGAATGAGGACTGGAGTGAACAAGGCATCACGTTAAGACAAAGCGAACAAAATGTACAAAAATGTACAATGCACTACTCTATACAGGTACAACAATGTGCTGTTAACATACTTGAATTTGTAACTACAGCAGTGACAATGTACTGTACAACAATGTAATGACCAATGAAATTGCCTCAGGTTGGATAAACTGACATTCCAGAGAGTCTGTAACTGAACTGAATTAATATTGATTTACTGAGGCTTTGGACACCAAATTCAACCTGAGGAATTTCTCACTGAGTTTTATACATTAAGGCCTGTTCAGGCCAGGTGTGTTGTTATTGTAAAACATGTTTTGATATTTCACTCTGAAACACTCTCTTTTGCCTGTGTAAATAAATGGAATGAGTGAATTTTAAGCTGTCTCCTGCTTTTAATTTCCCAGTAACAATAAGGTGCACAGTTCGCCATACACTATTGACATGAATAACACAGTGACACAATGTCACTATGATATACATGGACTATCACCCAAACACAAGAGTGCTGTGCATTCACAACCATTAAAAACGCAGTTATTGCTCTGATCTGCAAACTCAAACCAAACAAGAAAACAGGAATAGTGAGTTTGTGTTGAGCTCAAGATCCTCAACTGCTCGATAGGAGGGGTACGTTTGTTTTTCAGGGAAGGAACCAGCAACCAACGAAGAAGCCATCTAAACCAATCACAATTCGCGCATCAATACCACTTCCTGTTTGTAGCCCTTGACAAATATGCTCGGACGGCGGTGACAGATACAAGTTAAAATCATGTGCATTCTGAATTGTTCTAAACAACTAGTATCATCTTTACTTAGGAAGAGCGTTGTGCGAGGATATGTGGGTGGTGGAAGTGTCTGTTTGATTCCCAAAGCTCGATATAACAGCGGGTTGCTGCATCGACGTGTTACAGCGAAGTCGGCATCGTTTTATCATTGGCGTCATGTGTCAGCTAGTCACCGCGACACGAAAAGATACTATTCAAAATTGTATAATGAAAGCAGTAATTCAAAGAGCAGCGACGGTGAGTTTCAAGAGGAAGCAGGCGAGATGGAGACTGACATCAGTGATACGGGCCACTGTCAAAGTAAGTGGCTTCTCAGAAAGCATTTCAAAAAGTGATGTCTGATTATTTCAATCACAGTCCCAGTCAAAACGGGGCTCAGGTGTGCCAAAGCAAGGCCAATCGTCTGTCTTTTTTTTCTTGATTGATTGATAGAAATCAGCTGTCACTCACACATTGCCTTGTAAACCAATGATTTGCTAGCAAGGCAGACAATGTTCATATTGTCTGTGAGGTCAGTGGACAGGGGTGTTACGTCTATTGCTTCACTAAATGCAAGTGTGATCACTGAGGAGGGTATTAAACTGGGTTTTGCTGAAGCAGAGATGGGCATTTTAGGTGCTGCTACACATTCAGTAAACGGGAGCTGTTAGGGTGTTAGAGCATCCACATGCTGCAGAGCTACAATGGTAGTAAACTTCAATAATGATGTACGCTTACTTTGTTAGTTAAGTTGGTCTAATAAGCATTACTACCTTCTTCTCTACAGAATCCTTGGAGGGTTTCACTATCGATGTACTGGTGTCTCTACTCCGCCAGGAAAATGCAGTGGACATCTGTGTCGTAAAAGTACCAGAAGACATCAAATACTCTGACTACTTTATTGTTGTCAGTGGTATTTCACCGAGACACCTCCGTGCAATGGCACTTTATGCCATCAAAGTGGTAACTGATCATTTGATGAATTTGAATTTATTGAATGTTGACATGTACAGCCTATGTTGTTTTCAACATACAAGATACTTTTTTCTAGTTCAAATTTATGAAGAAAGACGGGGATCCAAATGTCAAGCTTGAAGGAAAGGATGCCGAGGACTGGATGTGCATTGACTTCGGTATGTAAGGCCTAGTGATCCTGTCCTGGTGTCATTTGGCGATGTAGATAGACAGCCCTTGTTACAATTATCAATGGGGCCCTCTTTCTCCTCTCCTTCTCAGGGAGTATGGTAGTTCACCTCATGCTGCCAGAGACTAGAGAGGTGTACGAACTGGAGAAACTGTGGACCCTCCGTTCCTTTGATGAACAGCTGAAGAGTATCCCTGCTGAGACGCTACCAGAAGACTTCATATACGGTGTTGAAGTCACAAAGTGACAGTGAATCACAAATCTATTTATTGCACAGACTGTAATCTCATTGGCCACAAGATGGAAGGTGTGAATGGGAACGAAAGGAGTTTTTAGATGACTTGATTTTTTTTTTTTTTTATAATTGTCATGTTTATTGTCATTGGCAACAATTGACAGCATGTTCAGTGCTGGGAATTGAGCAGATTGGTTTGGGTAAATAAACATATTTAATAAATCTACAGTGTGATTTGCTTTTCTTTTAATTCTTCATCATCCCATTTTATTTTTTTTAGCCAGTAGGTGGCATCAGACATCTGTAAAATATGGTTACTGTCATTAACCATACAAGTCATGCATTTTGATAACGACTTGAATCTGCTGAAAACCGATGTTTAAAATTTACATTTAGTAAATAGTTTTGATGGTATAAAATACATTTATTTAAAAATGAATGATCTTAAAATTCATCCTGTCTTTAAAGAATAAATGCTTTGGCATTATGAAATGGCTTACAATTTGTAATCAAATTTGATAATGAAATCTCTACCTGAGGTTTGTGTAGGTTACTGGGAATGGTCAGTCGATGATGCCCCAAGTGAACCCTGGAAAGAGGAATTTCAACTTTGTACAACATCATAATGTTTAAACAAATAAATCCTCATTTAACAGTATTTAGTTTTCTTTGATACCCACATTGATTGTGCTCAACATGTGATGGCATTGTTTTATCAGCAGCAGTTCTAATTGTATTGTCATTTCAGAGTGTAGATCAAACAAATGAACACCATGACAGAAATACGCCCTAAAAACACAGGATGTTTGGATGCTCCTCTCCCAGCAGGAAGGGAGTTGTCATAAGGACATTTTGATCTTTTTGACCATTATTAACAATGTAGACTGATGTACATGTTCAAACATTTTGAACCGATTTTGTTGCAAATTTAAGAGACTCTTCTCTGAGGACAGTTATTGGTATCCTGCTGCAACGCGGTGCAACAGAAGGCTGGCGATAAGATGAGTCAGAGCCTCAGGATCTGACCCAATCCACTGAACAGTTTGTCTGCCCAGGGCAACTGAGCAAAATTCTTTCAGAAGGAATGATTATGATGTCTTATCAAAGCAAGCTGTTCCACTTGATGCTTTGCTACATCAAACAAGCTGAGTTGCTGCTGCTGTGATTGCATTGCCAGGAAGATGACTAGAGTAAGATTGCCCAGTAAATTGGAAAACTAATACAGGCTCTGTCTTGCAATGTTTCCTATGTTGACTATGACAGCTTTCACTCCTTGTAAATCGATATGGATAAGAGCATCAGCTAAATGCCTAAAATGTAAATAAACTGAGAGACGTGAATCTCAACAGCTTCAGATACAAAACAAGGTGCAGAGCTTAACCTGCAGGTGAAGGTTCTGAATAGAGGGAGGACAGTAACAGTTATTGCAAATGCAATTATTGTTAACATTCAGGCCGTATACTAAGAAAACGTGGAATGTAACTGAGATAGTCACTAACTAAATAGCAGAGCCAGTCTGCAAACAACACTTTTAAATCACCCTTCACCCAAATTAAATTAAACCAGTTGCTCAGTAGCAGAAATGCAAAATGACTGCTGAGGGAAAATTGACACAATTGAAAGTCAAAGATTAGCACTGTGCTTGAGTTTACAAGTAGCCACTATGACTAATGTTCTCTTTAACTGCATAGTCATTTTACCCACCGTTGTGTATAATGACTGTGGTGTTAATACACTCCCCAATATTAAGGCTATGGTGGAGGAGATTCTGAAGAAAGGGGAGATAAATAAGCTTTTGGACATAGCAGTAGCAGAGTAATATTTCCAGCTTGCAAAGAAAGTTGACTCATTGTGGGAAATGAGGTACTTTGGGGCGACACAAAATTGTTTTACTTCACTGCACTAATTAAATTAAGAGAACATATACACCTTGTCATCCCATGATCAGGTAGCATATACAGACGGGTGACAAATTAAAGGAAAAACCAACATAAAGTGTCTTAGTGAGGTGTTGGGCCACCACGAGCCGCCAGAACAGCTTCAATGCACTTTGGCATAGATTCTCCAAGTCTCTGGAGCTCTACTGGAGGGAGGCAACACCATTCTTCCAAAAGATATTCCCTCATTTGCTGTTTTGATGATACCGTTCTCTTGGTGTACGCCACACATTCACTCGCCCACTTGTGGAGAATATGGTGAAGGATGACTCATCTGACCATATCACTTTTTTCCACATTGTTGTAGACCAGTGCCAATGGCTCTTGCACCACTAAACTCTCAAATGTGCATTTGTCTTTGTAATGAGGTTTATGCACTGCAAGCCCACTATAATATCCCTCTCTATGCAGTGGTTACTGATGTCTTTCCCATAGATCTAAGTGCAGATGTCACTCTAGTCATTGTTCCTATTGAAACACGAGCCAGTTGAGCATTCTTTGTGACTGAAGCTCCTGCCATCCGTGCCCCAATAATGAACCCTCTTTCAAAGTCATTTAGATCTTTTCCTCTTGCCATCTTAATCCAAAATTGAGGTCAACTGGCTTAATTGTATCATGCAGTACACCTGTATGGAAGCGTCTGCATTCGTTGTGTTTTTCCACTCATTTATTCAGTTTTTCCTTTAATTTGTCACCCGTCTGTATGTATGTTCATGGGAACCTTTTTCAAGCCCATGCATTGGTGGTTGTGATTGCCCCTTTTTCCATGGGCAAGCTGGAAGTAGTATGGAAAGACAGCTGTCTGGATGGGACCTAAACATACACCTCTCACACCCCATTCACATCCCCGCCTTTTGGCTTGGTTCCTCTGGCGCACAATGTCCATCTCCCCCTTTCCCCTACTTTATTGTCACGTTGTACTGTCAGTGCCCTCGTATTGTCTTTGTAGTATGTAATCTTGAAAAAAACTATGAATTAAAACAAATCTTTAAATCTGTAGGAGGGTCAGTACTTCTATGACTACAGTTTTTGGTCTGTTCTCGGAAGAGGATGTTGCTGTCAGAGACCACACCTCTCTATAAAGTCTCTCTATACTGTATCCACCTGGTCCTCAAATGTTAGCAAGGCAATGTTTGACTTATTACAGGATGATGTGACAAAGTTATTAGTTATAGTTATATAGTTATAGTTATTACTTATAGACAACGATTCTCCATATATTTATTATTTAGGAAATAACAGTGATAGATGTTTTTCCTTTTTCAGTTTTTGGGTTGCTGTGAACAATGTCCTGAAGATAGCAGTTTGAGTACATGCAAAGAGGTTCCCAGAGCTTCCCCTGTTGTACCCTGAGACAGACCTTGACAGCTTCTTGGTGGGCTAAATGTAGCGTGCAAAATGGAGGGTCTGAGCAATGATTTTGAAACACAAAAAAATCAAAGTCTCTCACCATCTTGATTAGCTTATTGGACAATTTTACACACACGATTGATCTGACTCTGAGTGGGAGCTTGCCTGTTGTATGCAGTTTTAGCTGGTTTAATATTAATATTGTAATAATATTAAAATAATATTGTGGGGACCCATGGCAATAAGATCAGGCTGCAGACCCACATGAGAGATAATGTTATATACATGTTATATGCCATTGTTTAGGAGCCTAAACTCTAAGCTGCTGGTGTCTAAGGGAAGAGTGGGAAGGGAAGAGTGACTCAAGGAGAAAAGTGAAACTCTTCACTGCAGATCCCTTTTATTTCAGTTTTGAAGATGCCATGCGGTTTCACATTACTTTCAATTGCCTTGCTATGCAGTTACTTTGGTGAAAACACAGTGAGAGATTTATGTTGACCTCCTGCAACCGTTTATTGTTATTATTATTATTTAGATGTGAACACCTTTTGCTGGATGAACTATCTCTTTTTTGCACGCAACATGTGCATATTACTGTATAACGTGAAACTAGAAAGTTTGAAGTTCTTATGTACTTTTCCACACCTGCTCTGTGCTATTGCCTTAGAATAGAGTCCTCATTTCACTGTCATAGGAACTGTCAGCACCAATCTCCTGTGAAATTTCTGTGAATACCCCAGGAAAATGCTTTTCAAAGAAAATAGTTGTCATTACATGTTTTCTTCCCATTTAGGGCCTGAAAGCCACTGTAACTTTTTGTGCCCTCTTTCAACTGGAATTGGAGGTTGATGATTTGGCACTCTACAGTGCCCTTTCATGTCTGATTTTGTGTAATTTGGACCTATTCTCATTGGTTTGGATAGTTACAGTCTTAAGACAAGCATATGTCAAGCCGCGTCACAGTGGATCAGTAGGTTGTGTTTGAAGTGCCACGAGTTTAAGTGTCTTCCTACATTAGTTGTGTGGGAGATGGTCTTAAGCGTTTGCAAAGGTGAGTGTCATTTCCAACATTTACTCTACTAATGAGTTGGAATATGAGACATTTGAAGAAGTGTTACCAAATCTTTCCAAACATCTGGGGCATCAGAACATATGTCTACTTAATGTGAAAACAACAGACCATTATCAACCATTTCAAGGTAAGCATCATCAGTTTTATTGAGAAACTTGTCAGACTAGCAGTAACTCGAAGTGAATTAAGACTTGAGACTTTTCACTTGTGCCAATATAAGATCCCTCCACTCTTCCACTCTTCCATTTTGAACTCAAGTGAAAACATGCCTCTGGTGAGGTGTATTCTTTTCTCCCTTTCAAACATTTGATTAGGCTTAATGAGGAAACAAATCAAGAAGGATTAAGAAATAAGATAATTGCACTGCAAATGCAAAACACTAAAATGATTTATGAAGGCATCTTTATATTTATGTATGATTACACTCACCGCTTGCTGCCAAGGAACTGATTATGTTGAAAACAAGTTTGCGGTGCTAAATCAATTCGGTTACAGCACACATGTAGGGATTACAACATCAGAACAACAGCTCTCCTTGCAACATATTTTAATATTTTTTTTGCAATACATAAAAAACCCCTTATGTACACCATAAGGTCATATCCGATTTGTTCTCATGCCATGAAATATCATAGCCAAAAACTGTCTATATTATTGGACTCATTGCAAGAAAAGATTTTCTTGCAAACCTAGGATCAGCTCACAAGCTCACTTGTTTTAGTCTTCAGTAATTATGTGTTAACAATTTGTTTCCGTGCCAGTTTTCTATGCAGGTATTAGTTAATAAACGAGACAGCAGACATTTCTCAGGAGTATCCTAAAAAGTGAATGGAATTGCCCCCCCTCCCTCCTTCCCCCACCACACACATTATATAAAACACAGGCAATGTTGGGAATCTGACAGAGGTGCCTAGAACGGAGTGGCAGTCCAACTAAAGCAGTGTTTTCCACGAGTTAATAATGTAAGCTAAATCTGTAATTCTCTCTTTATAATTGCATGTCAGTGAGTAATGATGAGTAATGATGAGTCAGCTTTCATTGTTCATGATCATGGACCAGGGGAATATCATTTTAGTGTTTTTGATTTTCACATACGTCATATTTTATAGTTTGAAAGTGTTTTTTTATGCAGTTTGACTTTTAATCTTCTCTGTGGTACAGGATGCGCTCCAACGCTGTGATGTTTCTGAGTATTCTCTCTCTCTGCCTGCTGGTTTGTATTCACGCCGGTGTAAATGCATATCCATCCAAGCCTGCCAGTCCTGGGGAAGACGCACCACCTGAGGAGCTAGCCAAATATTATTCTGCACTAAGGCACTACATAAACCTCATCACAAGACAGAGGTGAGTTGTTTTTGACATTCTATAAAATGATCAAATATAGACAAAATAAGACAAATATTTAGTTTCAGGAAACTGAGACTTAGATTCAGAAGTCCATGCAAAACAAAAAAGAACTGACATGTTGTTTGACTCTTTTCCATGCACAGGTATGGGAAAAGATCCAGTCCAGATACTGTATTTTCAGACTTATTGGTGAAGGAGAGCACAGAGAGTATTCCGGCATCCAGGTATGTGAGGTAGGTACAGAATGCTAGGCTTCTTCTTGTGACCTTTTTGAAGCTATACTCCACATTGACATCACCTGTATGTAGTAAACCTCAATGTCATACAATGTATTACATGATAATACGTGTGTGTGCTTTTTTTAAATAGGTCTACTGTGTGTCAATAGCACTGTATGTACTTCAGTTGTGTCTTTATTGTATTGTAGGTATGATGGGCTGCCAATATGGTGATGCTGTTGGGACTGTCTTGACTGTCTTGTCTTGACTTGACAACAAAACTGCTGCCCTATATGTTGCTATTGACTTGATATGAACCTGTGTTGCATGGAATAAACCTTGTCATGTAAACACCTTTGGTCTGTACACTGACACCTGCTTTTGACATTCATCATCTTACTCTACTTCACTTGGTACAAAGCCCGAGGTCATACGACATGAATTGAAAGATGCACTGTGTTTCTCTAGCTGTGTGTTCACTGGGTATGTGTGCTGTTTACTGTTAGAGTAACAGTGCTCTCTATTGGTCAGCAGGCATCATTGGACAGCTCCAGATCCTCCCCAAGTAGGGCAAATATCATTCATGACAGCAGGTATGTTCCATTTGACCACAGAATAAAGTACAAATTAACAGGGCACTGGGTGCACAACTGTGCTGCAGGTGCCATCACCCTGCATGAAAACAGATTAACAGTTTAATCCTATCAAGTGACCTGGATACCTCGAAAGCTAGTCACCTGATAATGTGAATTTAGCTAACCCTGATATGACACCTGTTTAAGGTAAAGACTCCAAGCTACTGGTTCTCTTGTCTAGCCCACAATAAACCAGCTTCAGTGTCAAATGCAACTGAATGACCAGTTTTAGTGACTGGTACTTAGCTTGGTGCTTTATATTTACCTGTGGATGGGTGGTAGGGATTAACAACATAGCCAGATGTAGGTGTACATTACAGGTCCCATTCATGCTAGCAAGCTCTCAAGTGTCCTCACGGGGTGAGTGTCTCTACAATGCTGAGTAGTCGTAGATTTGAATTTAGGATGCAATTTCCCTTTAACTGACCATCTAAACTCTTGTTAATTACCAATTTAATACACTTATCAAGTAAGAATAGCCTGCATTATGTTTGTACAGTAACGTAACATAAGTTATTTAGGTTCATCGTATGTTTGTGGGTAGTTAAGGGGGAAAAATGTATTTGAAGATTCAAACTGGATCTACCTCCCCTCCACGCGCACCACTCCCTCTTCTCATAGGGAGACACGGACACGAGTTCTTCATTAATCTGTATGAGACACATTTTTCAGTATAATTCATAATACATTATAGGGGCGAACTACAGATTTCAGTGGGCTGAGAGCGCAACTTAAGCGGCATTGGATGGATGACTCAGTTACAGTACAGCACTGTCTGGAAAAGGGAAGGGGCGCAGGCACTGGAAATACACTGCCATTGAGCAAATGATCTACGCTGTTGCAGATCTTGAAATTAATGAAAGCATGAAAATCTGACTGGATCACACTGAGAAAATTGGGTAAAGTAATTAGCAGGTTCATTTATTTGATCAGATATAAGTTACGTTAACGTTCGTACCCTAACGCCGCTAGCAGTCTGCTCAGAGAAAACAATTGAGTTACCAGCTAACGTTAGCTAGCTAGCTTCAGCCACATGCTACTAGTGTTAGTGATTGGAGTTGCTGTTAGCTGGGGTTGGGTGAGGGCTAGCTAGCTGGTCTTAAAAAACTACTTAGCAAGAGAATAACACTTATGAAGCGGGGCTAGCTTTTTTTGTATTTAGATAGCTTGCTTAATGCTGGGCATTAGTCCTTAGTAACAGTGTCAGTCATCAATCAGCTAAATATGTCTAATGCGAAAACACGTAAACGCTAACATAAGGAAGCTAATTTAGCCAGCTAATTTGCCTGCATGAGCTACAAACTAGCGTTAGCTAACACAAACTTGCTACACACTCGGCATTGACAGGATTAAAGTCAATAAGGACCTGGCACTCATTGGTTGCAGTTTGATTTTAAATTGGCTGTGGTCGTTGTGTATTTAAGTTGCCACCTCTGATCAGCCAGGTATCCTCAGTTTGTAAAATATGACCAGAAACACATCACACAATCACATTGGGGGGACGTGCTTACACGTGCCTGCTGCGCGTTTAGTTCGCCAGCAAATATATATAACCTTACTGCGATTATCAGCACCGGTGACACTGACACCATGATTTGTGGCATTATATATTTCAGTGTGTGTGTGTGTTTGTGTGTGTGTGTATGTGTTTGTGAAGGAACAATATTGGCAGATAATATTGTTAATCTCGTGTCTCTTACTTCAGCCTAGGGAGCACAGCTCAATGATATTACATATTTTTCTAAAAGCAATATATAGCCTACCCCATCTATAAAAACAAAATGTATGCCCTGCAGTTGGGTTGCCCATCCAACATCTGTCATAAGACTAGGGTCTAACGGAAATGTCCCCTCAAATGATCAAATTAAAAAAATAAATCCAAATACAATTGGCTACAAAGACAGTAGTTTAATTTACAGCAAGATAGTAAGCTTGTTTTCAATCATAAGGTGTGTCCTGCTCAGTTGTTTTTCAATGAAGTCAAAATAATTAGGCAACTTAATTTACTGTTGTACCATCTTCATCCATCCTCATCCTCATCCATCCACCATGCTCACACAATAGCTGAGCAAAGCTCCTTTTGACACATAAGAGAGAGGCATTGATGAAGTTCGTCTGGCAACTATAAGTCTTTAATTTTGGATCAGGCTTCAGCTTTGGTTATGACAGGTTGTAATCAAATCTGTAGCCTACTCCAAAACATTTTATGCTCATAAAAAGGTCAGCATTAAAGCCTATATTCATAATATGCTGGACACAGTGGTTTCTTTTCCATGTCACCTCCTGATTTTCATTGTCAACATTATTAACTGGCACAATTATCATGGATTGCCAGTACAGATATATATTGGACACTGTCAGTTTTCCTGCTTTTCCTCCACATTTTGACTTAATGAGGAAACACTCAAACACTTTGGCACACTCTCGATCAAACTTCAGCTGGATGCAGACAAGCAAGATGCAGAAATCACAAGATTTTGTAAATCTATCAGAACAGGGAATTGATGCATCAATTGTTGTTGTATTATCTTTGCATGTGTAAACTTTAGAAACATCTGTTGGCATAGCTTAGATACAGACTGCTGAAAAGCATAATGCAAGAATAAGACTTGGAGAGCTTAAAAAGGGCTCAGGATCCCACCTAAAACCAAGAGCCCAGGACTTAAATTGATGTTCAGTATAATTCACTGAAATAAAGACCACTAAAACTGGTCTCAGTAATGTTGTAATATAATGTTCCTGATATTTACAATGTTGACTTTTGAATCAACACAGTTAATTCTTTGCAGTCACACTCTTTCTAAGCTTTATCTGGCTTGCTGATGTTAATGAGTCTTAAATCTATGTGGGTCACATGATTGACTTGGCCAATCAGAAGGGGTGCATGATAATACTGAATGAACATGAGCAGTCTGGGCAATGAAGGCACTCATGGGCTAGACCAAGCTGCTTATCAGCATGAGCTACTTTTAAACACTCCAGAGGATGTTTTATTAGGCTGTCTTTTTATATGAGTAAATATTTGGACCTATTTCAACAGGTAACAAAAATAATTGTTTTATTCCATTCCTTTTGTGCAGAGGTACCAGATGAGTGTTGTATAGAGAGGGGGGGCTCCGTGGCGGGGCACTGCACTGGATTTGAGCACAACTGGTAGGTGAGTTTCAGAACTTGTTTTCTGTGTTTCTTCTTGCATCAGAATAATTATTTACCCTTTTTCACTTTCACTGTTGACATTGTGTGGATGAAGGCTAGACTACATTTTTCTAATGTTACATTTATGATGATGTTTGCACAGTCCAGAATTTATAGCCAGCAGAATGGGACTGCCTGTGCTCAAAAAGCCCATTCTTCTGTTTGTCCACCTACCCACTAAGGCCTTGGCAGGGCAGTTTTTGCCTCACTCTGTTTGGAGAGCATGTTTGTACAGCCTGTCCCTAGGGCCTCTCTGTGTGGCTGGCACAACCTTTAGCCAGAAGGAGGGTAAGCCCATCCTTTGTGGTTCAATTGCCCTCTTTGTCATTCTCTCAAGTCTTCACTGTGCAAACATGCACCTGAAGCACCGAGACATATTGGTGTTTTCAATGGCGTTGCGTACTTCTCACACTACAACAACATGAATTGTCGATGTCTTGGGGCTACTGTTTTTTCATAACACAGCTCGTATGGTGATCTCGGCATATTCTGACATGTAGTGGGTTTTCTACTTTTTGCAGCCCTCCAAGTGCTCTGTTGTCTGTCAGCGGGCAGGTGGGTGGCTATTGACCTGGTTTTGAGAGGTTCATTGTCCTGAGCTGAGGAATGGAAAACATGACTGTGGCCAATGCAAAGTCAGGCTCAGGTAAGCTCTCAAATCAAAGTCCTAGTCAGAGGTGGACTAGGCGAGTGGACTGCCCACTCTGCTTTAAAAAAAATAGACTGGCTGTATTTGTTTGGTCTTTCAGATTGCTAACTAATTGGGTGGGTTAGTGAAATGCACACCTACTTGACTGACTGATGAAGCTACTATCTGTATATGTCAGCATATCTATGCAAAACTAGTAATCTGGCTTCAGTTTCTGGTTGTGTTTCTCAGTCACCATGGGGAGATCTGTTAATTCATTTGTGACTGTGGGTTCTTGTTGTTACCGCAATGGAAATGAGGGGCATTCTCTGTGAATTGGTCCATTGATTGACTGCCCAGTTGTTGTTCTTGCCTTGTTATGCTCTTATTAGGTCACTTTGTTTTTTGTCATCAGGGTTTTGAATTGCTCAGAATTGTAATGAATCTCTTTATTATTTATGTGTAGCAATCATTTCTGCCTGCCTGCAGTAAAGATCAAGTGTATTATAAGTAAACAGTGTGGCAGTCGGCATTCTATTTCCCCTTTCCTAAATGTGCGTTTTCTACTTAAGCCATGCAGCAGGTGCTGGAAAACCTTAAAGACTTGCCCTCGGGCACAGGAGCCAAAGATATTGACCTCATCTTCCTCAGAGGCATCATGCAGAGCCCTATTGTCCACTCTCTCGCCAAGGTAATACACACACTCACTCCTACTCTCTCTGTCACATATACAGGTGAAATCTCATCAGCCGCTCATCAAGCTTGTATAGTTAAGAGGAAGTGCAAATGTCACTTTGAGCTTGGGAAATGACATAAATATCACATATCACTTATATTCACACTACTCATGCTGGTATTGACAAGAAGATTTACCCTTACTGACTGTCGCACCAAAAGAGGCTCAGCTAGTTTTCCATGGATGTTCTCTATGCTTTTTTGAGCGCTGGTTATTGCTGGGTGAACAGCAGCATATCTGTGTCTAACATGAACAGTCATAATAGTTTCTAATGGGTTTCTAGTGGCATAAATATCTGAGAATCTTGCCTTAGGCTTTCTTACACGTATACCACTGATCTCCAGGAACATCTGCACAGTCGTTAAACAGATGAAGCTACTGTCCTTGTCACGAGGAGAGAAAAGCAACCATTAGCTCTGCTATGTGCAAGTAGTGTTTATGGCACACCTTATATTGTCTACACATAATCACTTGGTATGAATGCATAAAAATAAATACTTGTATCTCTACTGAAGTTTGAACGGACTTGAATAAACCTTTCCATGGACACCAGGTACAGTCAAACAATATTTCGCAGAGCTTAATCAGGTTCACATGGCATGACATAGAAATCTCTTATACAAGACTATCCAGTGGAGATCAAGGTCACCAGGTTCGACTACCATATCTATGAAGACCATAATTTCTATAGAAAAACTGTCACAAAGTTGCATTCCATCAAATGGGTCTATGTGTACTTTCTGGTACATCTCAGAGCAATGTATGTTTCACTTAAGTGAGCATGATAACTAAGTGGATTGGCCAACATTGTGTGTGTGTGTGTGTGTGTAGGCCCATGAACGTCTTGAGGATGTTAAGCTGCAAGCAGTGGGTGATAACAACGTTCAGCTGGTGACAGAAATCCTGGATTCCCTCAACAACCTGGCGGAAAAAGATGCTGCAGCTGCAGAGCTTGTCAAAATCCTTCACGAACCTCACTTCCAGGTATAGAAGGCCTTGTTCCTCTTTTGCACTTGTACACTGCTGCTATTGTGTGAATAGACCAAGGGCCTGCAGAGTGAATTGTCTAACTCGTGTTTTTATCATGTGGAATGGATGTCAGAGTTTGTTACTCCAACCATCCCCTAATTTCTTCTGAAGTGCCTGTTGGGCTGCTCTGCTTCCCTGTCACCCGCCCTTCTTATACTCTCCACCAGTTACAGGCTGCGGCATGGGGGGGGGGCTATTTCCTTGGGCCAATAGCAGGCTGAGCTGTTAGGGTAAAGTGAGAGGGAGAAAACGCTGTCACCTAGTGTTTCAGTAAATGCTCAGATTGGATGATGCATTTTGCAATCTCAGACCAATGCTAAATCTATGTTGTGGCTGCTTGGGTAAGAACAGGACCACTTTTTCTTCTCTATATATCAGATTAGTGTTCTGTGCTTAACATTCAAATGTCTTAAAATAGTTAGGTGCTTAAGGAATGTGCACTCAACAATTTGGCAAAGTGATTTATGGTCTTTACTGTACTGTGGTAATGTATTAAATGGTGCTGCACTGCAGTTAGTTGTTAGTATATCGTATATCAGTGTATGAGCCCTGGATGTCATCTTTCTCATTCAGCAAAACCTGATTGAAATTTGTTCCAAGCTAATCTCTAAATGCAGAGATTACTCTTTCCTCCTTAACCACAGTCTGTCTTATTTCTGTGTATGTCCCTCCCTCTTCTTTCTCCTTCAGTCTTTGATAGAGGCTCATGACAAAGTGGCTGCTAAGTGCTATGAGGTGCCCCATGCTGCGGTGGACAGTGATGCCTTGTTGATTAGTTCGCTCATGCCTGCTGATGCTGTTAGGATGATTGGCATCCAGAAAAAAGCTGAAGAACCACTGGTAAGTCAATCAGACAGTGATATCAACCACAGCTATGCAGAGGGAACATTTAGCATTCCCATTAGGCTGTAATTGCTTTATAGATGTTTTATTGACCATCTGTTAGAAAAGGGGTAACTCTGTTTTACATGGCAATTCGGTATGAAGGCGTTCTTTCAAAGCAACCAAGCAGACCGACCCATGAAATGGGCCTCCCCTGTGATTTATGAAGTGTAGATGTATGATACTACGTGACTCGTGCTCACTTTCAGGGGGTGACGTTCCGGGTGGAGCGAGGAGAGCTGGTGATAGCGCGGATCCTGCACGGCAGCTCGATTGACAGGCAGGGCATGCTGCACACAGGTGACATAATCCGGGAGGTGAACGGTCGAGAGGTCGGCAGCAACCCCCATGAACTCCAGGAGCTGCTGAGAGACTGCAGTGGAAGCCTCACACTCAAGGTCCTGCCCAGCTACAGAGGCACGCCAGCACCTCCACAGGTAAGGGAGAGAGAGGGTAGGACTGTACTTTGTCCATCAAGCTTTGCACCTATAATAATAATAATAATAATAATAATAATAATAATAAACTTTATTTGTATAGCACAAAACAAGGTTACAAAGTGCTTTACATTGAAGAAAATAAACAAACAAAAAAAAAGTTTAGGGAAAACTACAAAACCTGCTTGACCTCGGCATTTATTAATCTATAATCATTTATTAATTAAGTTTAATTCATTTTATGTCCAGGTTTTCTGACATGCCCCTACAATCTGACTCAAGTCAGTATGAAGTCGTGCTCATTCATCTGTATTGATGTGTGTGTGCGTGCATACATGCGTGCCATGTGCATTACGTTTGTCCAGGAGTCGTACCTGTCAGGGAGCGGGTGAGAGCTGCTTGACCTGGTGCTCTCAGAATGCCAGGCGTCTGAAACTGAGCCCAGGAAGTCCCTATTAATAACCCTCCACATGCTATCTGGGACATGGAGGAGCATGAGCAGGAGGACTAGAAGGAGGTGGAGTTGGGGAAGAGAACACCTCAGCCATTCCCCCAAACCACCCTATTCACAGGCCCTCAGGAACACCCCCTCTCCTTCGTACTGTAACTGCTATATAGACACACACGCAGTAGCTGACATTGAGGAGTGCTATGCAGGGTTATGTAAGACCGTGACCTTTGTGCCAAGGGGGAGGGATCGAATGATCTCATTCTACTGTTTGATTGTCTGTGTGTTGAGTTACAGTTCAATAAAGATTTTTAACTTATATATGCTGTAAGTGTGAAATTGAAAAATGATTAAAATTCTACCTGTGTGATGTCTTGTTCAAACCCCAAATGTGCAGCTTTATCTGAGGCCGTACTTCAACTACAACCCAGCCACAGACAACCTGATCCCTTGTAAGGAGGCAGGCCTGGCCTTCTCCAAGGGAGACATCCTTCACGTAGTCAACAAGGAAGACCCCAACTGGTGGCAGGTGAATGGACACATATTGACTGAGCAATGATTCAGTAGAGGTCTACCTTACCTAGGGCTGCACAACTAATCAGAAATTTATATTGACTACTGCATCTGCAAATAACAAGAAGCTGCTGCAGAGGAGGGGGAAAGATTTTGTGGCAGATACCTATGCAAGGTATTCTGACCTTTTGCGAAATAGTCAAGCCAAGCATCTATCCAATGTAGTCCATCCTGGTTTCCCTGCAGGCATGCAATATTGTCGGTGGAGCCACTGGTCTAATCCCCAGTCAGTTCTTGGAGGAGAAGAGGAAAGCATTTGTGAGGAGAGATTGGGACACCTCTGGTACAGTTCTTTTCAATCACGTTCACACAATTCCACAAATAGATTCCCGCAAACCGTGAGCCACTACTCATGTTCTGTTATTCAAGGCAGGCAAGAAAAGTTTGCTTTTAGCACCTCCATGTGGTGTAACAATGCCTTCCTATTCCTCTCAGGAATGCTCTGTGGAACTCTAACTGTAAAGAAAAAGAGGAAGAAAACAATGTACCTCACTGCAAAGAATGCAGGTGTGTATTCATAACTAGTCACTTTGATCATTTTCCTACATCCAACAAGAGGTTTTGTCAGATGTTTGCAGTGTTTAAATGTGAGTGTATAGAGGAAAATAAGCTAATCGTCCAGCTTTTTTGTATGCTGCCCTGACCAGAATTTGACCGTTACGAGCTGCAGATTTATGAGGAGGTGACCAAGATGCCGCCTTTCCAGAGGAAAACGCTAGTTCTGATTGGAGCCCAGGGAGTGGGCAGGCGGAGCCTGAAGAACAGGCTCATCGTCATCAACCCTCTGCAATATGGAACCACTGTCCCCTGTAAGTGTGCATGGCAGAAAGTTGACAGTTAAATTGGCCTTCACTCATATGTTTTTAATTTTTTATCAGATTATGTTTTCACTCCTTACCTTATCTCATCTCTTCCCTCCAGTCACCTCGCGGCGTCCGAGGGAGGAGGAGAGAGACGGCCAGTCCTATTGCTTTGTCACACGGGCAGAGATGGAGAAGGACATAAAGGACAGCCGTTACCTAGAGCACGGCGAGTACGATGCCAACCTTTATGGCACCAAGATCGACTCTATCCATGAAGTGGTGGACACGGGCCGCACCTGCATCCTGGATGTCAATCCCCAGGTTAGTCACGGGCACATACCCCCAAGGTGGTATAAATGATTCTTTGACCTTCAGAGGTTCTGGTGGTTGACGGTTGCTGCATTGATGTGTTTTGTGCCCAGGCCCTGAAAATGTTGAAGACTGCCGAGTTCATGCCATTTGTGGTGTTTATTGCTGCTCCTGAACTGGACACACTAAGAGCTATGCACAAAGCTGTGGTGGATGCTGGACTTACCACCAAACTGCTCACGGTGAGTTTAGAGAGGAATTATGGTTCCTAAATAATGTTAGATGGCGATTGGCCTGTGAATGGTTCTGTTCTGGAAATCTGGTTGAATGTGTTGTAAATGCGTGTCAGTTATAGAGGCTCTCTCTGCAACAGGAGAACGAGCTGAAGAAGACTGTGGATGAAAGTGCTAGAATCCGCCGGGCGTACAGCCACTACTTTGACATGACCATTGTCAATGACAATCTGGACAAGGCCTTTGACAAGCTGCAGGAGGCAGTGGAGCGGCTGTTCCTAGAGCCCCAGTGGGTCCCGGTCAGCTGGGTCTACTGATATTCTGCCCCCTACTGGACAGACGCCACCGTCCAAGCTGCTAGGCCTGGGAAGGGAGGGGACCACCTACAGGGCTGGACATGAGCTTGGTGTGAATTTGGGTCTCAACAAGCTGCATCAGAGTCACTTGGCTCTGAATTGATATACCCTTCTACACGCTATGCAACTCACAACACACAGGAAGTGTACTTATTTATTGGCAAGGATATTTTTAAAAAGTGAATTATGTTTCTATTCAATTAGATTTGGGAAGAAATACTCATTGTTAGGATGTTTTAAAATGTAGAATTTTCTTGCCATTGTCCTTGACCATTATTCTAATAATAATTTCTAATAATTTTACATCTGTATGTACGATAAGGAAAATGTATTTATTTTGGAAAGATGGTGAGGGTTTGCTAAATGAAAAGGATACCTCAGTGTTACAGTACATATTTCATCTCATTTTGTCACTACAAATCTGTTCTCATCTATGTAGATTAATGTGTCATATTTTCTTGAAAGGAGTCCTCCTTTTCTCCTCAAGGCTATAGTTAACCCTGGCCGCTAATTTTAGAGGTCAAGCTTCAACCACAGAGGGCTTAGAAATACAATAGCCACATTACAACAGTAAGTTTAGGGAGCTCATGCCAGTCAGACTTTGTTGTTCTTGCAGGAAGAAAACTAATACTGTAGCATTTCCCCGTCATTTTGCTTTTGCTCTACCACAACATTGATTGGTGTCAAACATTTGGGTCAGTATTTAGTGTAAGTAAATGTTTCTGTTAGTCCAGTCTCTATGGTGCTGTTTATATGGGAGAATGAAAAACCTTCCACAGGACTCTTAACAGGGTACTGCATCTCAGTGAACCATCCCTTTTGATGTGATATTACTGAAACTTAACTGTTATTAAATAAAGGCCATATTTACTTATAGAGGTATATTTTACAATATTTGAGAAAAGATGTATTTTCAGATGTCAAATAAAATGGTGTTTTCTAATGGCCCGCTTTAGTTCCATTTTTTTTGCTGTGAGCAGAATTACTCACCATGACGGCGTGATTCACTACAAGGTCAAGAAAGAGAAAAACGATATACCCTTAGGTTCCTTCAGTTTCAGAATGTGTAAAACGGAGACAAGCTTCAGAACTAAAAGACACATAGAAATTCATAAATCGATCAAAAATGCATTGAAATAAAATTTTAAATAAAGAGCAGTAATGTAAAACACTAATGCAGAAGACTTGCACTGTACTGCAAATACAAGGTTTACTGTAGACAACTATGAAATTACATTGCAACACAATAACAAACATTATTTGTGTTATATTTTGTGAAAGGGCACATCAGTCACTGTAATAACATTACCTAAAACGAAGCAGCATCAGACCAGGTATTATGGGTTAATGGACGGGGATTAGATTAAACTTTTGAAATCTACTTCAGTTTGATAACAGATCCTTTAGAGAGGTAGTTTAGAGTAAATACTTAGAACTGCTCCCATTATGTTGTTAAATATGTGGTGACTGAAGTAACAATTTCAGTTCTAATTAAAGTCCTGAGATTGTGCAACTGTAGGCCACACCTTCAGTTGTATGATTACAGTAGGATGCAGTGCTGTTTCTATTTTACTGCACCAAAAACAATTCAGTTGAAAACACTGATCTTCAAACACAGAAAAACTATAGCTAGAGACATTAAGATACCCCAGTGAGGTCACATTTACCATATTGCTGTGAAATGGTCATATTGTCTGTAGGAAATAGATGTGTCTTCACAGTTCATGTACACACACATTGTCAAACATCCGCTGATAATGAGGCAAGGCCTCTGACAGCGATACACAGGATAAGAGGAAGGTTTCCTGGCTGGTGGTTTATCTCGGTCTTTACCGTGTCCCCGTCTCTCTTCAGGGTCACATTAGAGAAGGCAAAGAGATGTTCTGCCTTTTCATAGACCTCCGCTGTCATTGGAGCCGGGCCTGATAACTCTCCACTTCCCGCTACACATTGCACCTAAAATAAGTTTGAGAGTAAACTAAAGTTAACAACTAAAAAACTGTGATGCACAGTCTGAAATTAAGCTCACATAACATGTAAGCAGCAGTATTCAGCCTTGTAACAGCTTGTACTAACCAGTAGCTCCAGGGCCTGTAAGACTGTGGGACTGAAGCACTTTCCCAAGACAGCAAGGCAACCATCTGTCATTTCTGAAAGACAAAACCCCAAATACAGTATGTACAGTATACAGTATGAAAATGACTCTGCAAGTCCACACACTTCTCCAGTCCTGAAAGTATTGTAGGAAATTTATGAGTTAAAGCAAAGTATGTGAAACTTTTTCTTTGACACAAATTCCTCACCATCCAAGGCGCTGACAGTTAGGTGAAAGGCATTGAGAACAGAGGTGGACTGGTCTGCCTGAGTCTGCTCCCTTCTACCAGACTCCTCCAAGAGGTCCAATATGGCCTGGATATTCTGTCTTTGAGACTCTGTCTGAACATCGCCCAGGGCTGGGTGCTCGCCAAGGCACATCTGGTCCAGCTGAGAGAGGAAGAGCTCCGGAAATTAAAGTTGAAGACACGAGGTTTATGATACTGACTGTACAGTACGGTAACAATGCCTCTGTGAACCCACTATCCCACTCACCGCATTCTCTAGCTCACTGACAGCCTCTCTGTCCTTGATGGCTACTGTGAGGTGCTGCAGCAGAGAGGAGCGTGTGGAGGCAGTAAGAGCTGACAGCAGATGGAAATGACCGCTCAGCCTGTCCAGTTCTGTCAATGGATAAATAAAACAGACAATGGGAACATTGCGTCATTCACTTCCAATGACAAAATGGTTAATAAAACATAAAAGCTAACTTAATGAAAAACAAATGACACTGAAACTGACTTAAATAAAACATTAATTCTTTTCAAAAAATAAATAATTATTTAAAAAACTTAAATCAGTAATAAGTTACCAAAGTAACAGATCATTTAGATTAAATATTTATTACTTCTCCCATTATGTTGTTAAATATGTGGAGATTTCATGTTTAATGTGCTTGGGACTATTTGCCCTAGATGCCCTCTCATATCATTGAACAGATTATTTCTTATTTCTTGTAGGCATATTTCCTTGTCCAAGCTTGAGATCCTATTGTAAATATTGTTGTGATTATTTGTAAATTATATAATACTACAAAGTGAAAAATGTGTAATATGGTATTGTTGACTTGTCACATGACAAGTGAGAATATTGGCACAACAATTGTCACATGACCACATTACCTTTAAATAAAAGAAACACCTTTAGTTAATCATGTACTGAGTGAACCTGACGAAGCGAGCAGCGAAACACATTGTTCGCTCTTTTTTCAAGTAAAGTTAAATAAAATAAATAAAGTTCAATTAATTCCTGGTGTGCACTGGATTCTTTGTACATAGTTCATGATTCTTGCCTCAGCTGGCACCAAGGAGGAGCACAGCAGTGCACAGTCGTTTGGCCTCTGTCATACTGAGAGTAAATGGAGAGAAAGTGTCCTCTAAGCATCAATACAATATCAATACACTGACGCCATCTACAGTACTGTGCAAAAGTTTTAGGCAGGTGTGAAAAAATGCTGTAAACTAAGAATGCTTTCAAAAATATAAATAATAATTGTTTATTTTTATCAATTTACAAAATGATATTTGGTGTTACTACCATTTGCCTTCAAACCAGCATCGATTCTTATAGATACACTTGCACAAAGTCAGGGATTTTGTAGGATTATAGTCAGGTGTATGATCAACCAATTATACCAAACAGGTGCTAATGAACATCAATTTCACATGTAGGTTGAAACACAGTCATTAACTGAAACAGAAACAGCTGTGTAGGAGGCTTAAAACTGGGTGAGGAACAGCCAAACTCTGCTACCAAGGTGAGGTTGTGGAAGACAGTTTCATGTTACAGGTCATACACCATGGCAAGACTGAGCACAGCAACTAGACACAAGGCAGTTGTACTGCATCAGCAAGGTCTCTCCCAGACAAAGATTCCAAAGCAGACTGGGGTTTCAAGATGTGCTGTTCAAGCTCTTTTGAAGAAGCACAAAGAAACGGGCAACGTGCAAGGATCGTAGACGCAGTGGTCGGCCAGGGA
>OOFE01051015.1:0-12398 GCA_900323365.1 Monocentris japonica | reverse complement strand
GGAGTGGATGAGCTGCTATAGGTTCCTTCAACTTCAACAACGTGGGTTCATTTCCCAACTCATGAACAATTTTGATCATAATGATTGAAGTTATAACCAAAGCTATTTTAGTTGCCTAACCTTAAAGTCACAATGAAATGAAAAATGGCTTTTGCACATTGTTAGTTAATTCTCCATATCAATTCAGTTTGCTTTATTGATATCGTATCATATGATAATGTTCACCTATTCAATTATAAATGTGTCTTACTGAGGTTGATGAAGTCAGTGTTCTTGATGTGGCGGAGCTTGTTGAAGCGTCCATAGAAGTGCGTGGTGTCTTTAGGCAGGGGGGGGATCTGCTCCAGGTTGGTGTCATCACAGTATACACTCCCCCCCATACACACACACAGCAGACATGTAGGCATACCTGCACACAGACAGAGGGAAGGGTGATATTACACTCAGCTTCAGCACAGACTGGAACGGTTAAAACGGGAACTGAACCCCATGGAGAAGGTATGTAGACATGAATACACAGAGAGAGAGAGAGAGAGAGAGAGAGAGAGAGAGAGAGAGAGAGAGAGAGAGAGAGAGAGAGAGACATAGAGTGCATTATCAGTACATTTTCTCTAGTTTTACTATGGAAGTCAGTGAAGAAATTGGACTGTATTTGTATGTACAGTGGTAGAAAGATGTTCCAGTAAGATTTACTGAAGGAATAAAAATTAATTTGTTTAAAATGTCTTACTTTTATTTAAAGATGAAGAACACATAATATGTTATGAAATGTTTCCAGTGAGATGATACAGCCCAACTAAGTCAAGGGGGAGATTTTAGACCAAATAAATGTATTTTGAACACATTTTGTAGCACAAGAGTATGTGTAGTCAAGTCAAGGTGGGTGAATACTTGTTAAAGCCACTGTAAATGCATCCTTGCTTAGACCTACCCAAGCCAGTTTCAGGGCCAAAGAGGCCTGGTCCCTTGAAGTCCAGGGTGATGGGGGCTGGAGGCAGGGTGGCCTGGGGAGGCAGGGTAACCTCTTCCTTCAGGTACTCGGCAGGAGGCTCATTGGCTGGCGGGGGGGTCTCTGGTGCCACGGTACCCACCTCGATCTGGCCCACCACGAGGGCAGCCAAACAGGGATTTTACAGTTCAAATCAAAACATTTTCATCTATGTCATACATGCTAAAACATTATCATGCGTGCTGGACAGAGCTATCTACTGGACTTACAAAGATGATTTGGGTGACAATCCTCTCGTTACATATTGGGTAAGGTGACCAATGGGCCCAACTCCCATTTTGACTTACATTTAAATCCATTTTTTTCTAAATGTAAAAACCCTTGATTGGTTGATTCCCTCTTTAATTACTAATGCATCAATTTCCCACATGGGTCATTACACATACAAGAGCATGCAAATAAATGTGCAACAATTTAAATTTAATGCTCACAGAAAATAATGCACCAGTGGCAAACTTGATGCACCATGTTTTCATACTGTATTTGAAATCAACTGCTTCAGAGTAAACTTAGTAGCTCTACTTGAGTTGCCGTCCTATTCACACTATAAGGAATAAATGTAGTAATGCACAATTAAAGCTTCACTGGGCAAAATCTTAATGTAAAAATGCAGCTGTCTTATCAGCATAATTAGGAAATGCAACTGCAACAGACAAGAGTGTCCCCTGCCCAGTAATTGAGACATTGTAGATTCAGCCTATTTGCCTAAATGAAATTCTGGTGTTGGGTATGGTTACTGGTGGGAAATCTTCTCCACACAGGTTGTGACAAATCAAAACCCAAAAGTGTCTCCTAAACAGTAGCGAGTGAGTCCGTCCAGAGAAAGCTGGACTCACCAACGATGGCTGAATCTCTTCACTACCTCCACCCCCACGAGACACTAAGAAGAAGACATTTAGTTTAATGATGTCACCTTACAGGATTTCTGGGTAATGAAGTACTTCAAATTTTCATAAATCTCACTGCCACTTGATGGCCAAAGTGCAAAGTTAGGTATACATTATGGACTTGACAATATGACACCTTTACTAGCCAATGTACAGTATTACAGCAGTTTGTCAACACAGCTGTCGTTCTGCCTGCTATCCACAACATAGATCAATTGATGCACAATTCCACATTGATTTGTTAGATAGGAGTAATTTCATGAATGCATAAATGTTGATTATTTAAACTTGTCTGAAATATAAGTTGGACGCATGGCTCCGCACCTTGCTATGAAAATGGCACTTTTGTAGCAAAGAAAAGTATCAGTTTGTCATGGCTGTGCCGTGTCTTCCCTTGTGTTTCCTGTGTTGCCATTCCTCCTGTGTTCCATGTCCCACATGTTTGTGTTCTGGTCCTGCCCCCTACCTGGATCCTAGCCTACCTGCTTGCAATCGGCTCATCTCCTCTGCACACCTGGCTTCCATCATCTCATCACTCTCCGGCATATAAACCCCGGCTTTCCTCCCACTCATCGCCAGATTGTTACTTTCTACGTAGTGGTAGCTACTCTTCAGCTGCTCCTTGCTACATACCGCCTATGCTTGTTTACCTTGCGCTTGTCACCTTTAACTCCTGTGTTGTCTCCTGTGCCCCAGGATCCCAGCCAGTCTGCTTGCCTACCTGCCCACTCATCTGCAAACCTACCTGCTACCCACTCATCACTCTTCCTCTGCCACGCAGCCATCTCCATTCCTTCTGCCGTCTCCAGCCATCCCCACTTCAACCCAGCTCCGGTGTTCCTACAATAAATCAGTTAACCTTCTTCTGCCTCCGCGTCTGTGTTCTGCTCTTGGGTCCGCTAGCTAGCTACCCCCTGACAGTTGAAAATGCCATTGAGGTTGAAGCAAGATGCAGGGCTGACTGCCCATCAGTTGATATGATGCAAATTAGTTTAATTTAAGCAGGTAAAACCAGAGTTGAACTACCTCAAGAATTTAACGTCAGTACCAAAATCTAATATACTTTGCTACTTTCCATCCCCTCCACCCCCTCACCTCTTGATCCAGGTCATCATAGTCATAGGTCTCTCCATAATTGTTGAGGTCCAGGTTCTCCCAGTCCATCTCACCATTCAGGTCGTAGTTCTCCAGGTCAAAAGCTCCATCATCGGGGCCCAAGTCACCTTGAGGGGCCCCCATGCTGGGACAGAGGCTCAGAAGGACCAGGGCAAGCACCAGAGACTGCAATGACATCCTCAGCTCACACATGGCAACTACCTGTTAGCATGGAGAATGAGTCATTTCGGTCAATGCTCCTGAAGAGGTTTTTAAAACCTCACTTGGCAAACCCAAAAATGTGCTTCTTTATGAGCTAAATGGTACGTTATAGAACCATTAATGAATGAAGAATCACTTGAACCCCCAGATAGCTGCAATAAATGATTATTAAGCATTATTATCATTAATCATTGTTATCATTTGTCATGTTAGTCTCTCTTTGTTTATTCTCATTGTCTTTTTTTTGATGCAACCATTTGTATCAATTTGACGATTTTGACCATAATGACAAATCCAGAAAATACCTAGCAACTCAAATGCAATAAGGAGAAATCATTCATTTCAACAATCAAAGACTCAGCGGGGAATATCACCAATGATCAACAAACTATAAACAACATTTTCAGACAATACTACTGTGACTTATATAGTAACAACAAAGAAAAAAGCAGCGGAAATAGAAATAGAATTTTTTTTAGATGGCATCACATTACCCACACTTAATAAAGACCAGGCTGACATCTTAGATGCTCCATTAACACCCACTGAATATGAAAATGCACTAAAAAAAAATGTCAAATAACAGAGCCCCTGGACTAGATGGATTCCCTACTGAGTTTTATAAACACTTTTGGCAAACAGTATCATCACTATTCACCAGAATGGCAGATAAAAAAATAAGAAATCCATCTCTTATCATATGAATACAGCACTCATACTGCTTAAGCCAAATAAAGACCCAACTTTTTTCACAAGCTATTGGCCTATTTCCCTCAAGAACACTGATATCAAAATCATCAGCAAAGCACTAGCAACCCGAATAGAATCAGTTATCTCATCCCTCATTCACCCAGATCAAACAGGATTTATTAAAGGAAGACATTCCTCAAATAATACATGCCGTCTTTTCAACCTGATGGACATATCCTGCCAAAAAAATCTCAAAACCATTATCCTCTCACTAGATGCTGAGATGGCATTTGACAAACTAAATTGGACATTTCTCATTAAATTTGGCTTTGGAAAATCATTCGTCCAATGGATTAAAACATTCTACAGCACACCAAGGGCATCAATCACAATGAACAAACTAATCTCATAAAACTTCACAGAGGCACCAGACAAGGATGTCCACTCTCACCTTCACTATTTGCTCTTGTCATTGAACCATTAGCAGATGCAATACACCAAAACAACAATATCACAGGCATCAATACCAATAAAATATTACATAAAATCAGCCTATATGCAGATGACATACGACTATTCCTACAAAATCCAAGTAAATCAATCAAAGAACTTATCATTGTCATCAACACATACTTTAACATTTTGGTTTACTCAGTAAGTTGGAATAAATTAACCATTCTACCACTATGTGGGGATAGCTGGAATGCTACATCTCAAATCTCCCACTTACCACTCACCACTGGCAACATCACATATTTAGGTATAAAATTCTCCTCCAAGCTCTCAGAGTTGTTCCACCTTAACTTCACTCCACTATTAAAAACAATACAAGATGACCTAGATCGATGGATGACACGACCACTAGGACGTATTGCCACTGTAAAGATGATGATATTACCAAAAATCTCCTACTTATTTACAATGATCCCAATCCAACCAACTGCAACATGGTTCAACACACTAGACACACTAATAACAACATTTTACTGGAAAAACAAAAAACCCAGAATAAAACTAATTACATTACCACAATCAAAAGATCATTGAGGCCTAGAAGCACCCAATTTTCAACACTACCACTGAGCAAACCAATTACAATATCTTATCAAATGGATCCATGCAACCCATCACCACCACACATGGCTTCATATCAAACAAACCGAATGCCAAGACATAGCGATCACAGACCTACCCTTTCTCAGTGACTATCAAAAAACACAACTGTTTCAAGAACATTACAATTGCTACAACTCTGACAGCTTGGTGGAAAGTCATCAAAATAAAAAAAAATTACAATGTCACCTAGCGCACAAGCACTCATCTGGCACAATCCAGACCTCACTGTACATAAATTATCTTTAGTAGGCACTAAATGGAGAGAAAAAGGGAGTTTCCAACAACTTATCGAACAATACAACATTGAGAAACAACAATACTTACAATACATCCAACTAAAACATTTGATTAAGGCAAAAATAGATATCTCTAACAACCCCCTGGAACACCATTATTGGATAGCATCAATAAAATTGCAAAATCAAACAAACCACTCTCAAAACTGTATAAACTCATATCTTCCATTGACTCTACCCATGTACCTTATATTCCAATCGACAAATGGGAAAAAGACTTTAACATCCACACCAATAGCAACTTTTGGAATAAAATCTGAAACAACATCTTCAGCATGTCAAGAAACATAAGGTTAGTTCAATACAAGATCATTCACAGAACACACATCACACAGCACAAAATGTAGATAATGGGATTTACTAGATCAGGCATATGCACTCACTGTACACGCAACACAACTGGCGACTACCTCTGTGCACTCTGGCTCTGTCCACCGATACAACAGTTTTGGGAAAAGGTAACCACTACACTATCACTACTCCTTAGATATAAAATTCCATTATCCCCTTCTGTATGCATACTCAGTGATCTGGATATACTCAACACTTGTTCAACACAAATCACAATACCTCTACTTGTGGCCCTAACTATCATCAAGAAAACAATACTACTAAACTGGAAAAATAGAAAACAGCTCAACATCTCACAATGGTTGGATCTCCTAACACAACAGATATCATTGGAACAACACTTAGCTGTACAAAAAAAAACAACTTGATCAGTTCAATAAAATATATTCAACAATTCTTAGATCTATTCTGTTGCCGGTGAGCTAATGCCATAACACATCAATAAACGTATATATATAACTGCAAAAACATTCAAACATTCAAACCACATAAGAATAGAAATACTTGTATAACCAAACCCATATTGTAAAACCTACCCAAAATGCATCCAAACCCAAAACAGATATTGCCCCCGCCCCATTTTTTTCTCTACCCCTCTTTAAGAAAAACGAAGAGGAATTTATTTATTTTATTAATATTATTATTATTGTTATTATTATTCTTTTTTCTCTTACAAACTGCCCCGTTACTTGCCCTTTTTCTGTTTTGTCTAGTAAGTCAGTATTATTTGTTGTCACTTTAATATCTGTTAGTATGTCCATATTGTCTGTCCCTGTATGCACTAATTGGTGAATTAAAAAAGAAATAAAAAAAATAAAACGAAAAGAAAAAAATTAATCATTAATCATTAATGATATTGTCATTAATTGTTTTATGTAGAACTCAGTGATTCACGAGTGGTTCAGTGTATAAACAAATGGTTCTATATTATATGAATGGAAGAGGTATTTTGTTATTATTATCTTACATTGCCAATCATGTTTCAGGATTATATTCATGATTTTTAATAGGCTATATGTAAAATAGTAATCTCAATCTGCACCTGCTCTACCACAAATGACTGCTCTGTATGAGACCCACCTTTTCATTTCTACCTGTTGGATTACCTCAATGGTCAACTGGTCCATTTTGACTTACATAATGCTCCCCATGGCCTAACATGGCATGTCCATACCACAGAAATAATTGGGACAAATTCTCAATGTAGAGGTTTTAAAGTACAATGTGAGATGTTGCATTGGAATCAAGTGTAGAAAAGCTAAGCAGCTGAACGTCAAGTCTCATGGGCTTCTCTGATAGGAACACATGTATACACTGCCCAAACTCAGTTAATGATTATTTCCACGCTATCTGGCTCTACCCATATATTCAGTTGTGAGCAAATTGTCAGAGATTCTCAGCCTTAGCGTTCCCCTATGCCCATCTACACTCCTGCTGGGAGACCTCTCCACCATACAGACTCCTACATACCTCAAGACCTTCATACAGATTTCTATAACACTTGCCAAAAAGACTATCCTTCTGAACTGGACACACAGAACCAAAATACCTATAACTCAGTGGCTCAATTTATTAACACAACATTATCTTAGAAATAATACCTCATCCTACCAAGACACATAGTCTCTGTTTCTGAAATTCCTTGAGAGCTGATTCCTCTCCATGCAGATCATCACAATCCTGTATTCATACCTGCAAACATGATATCTAAATCCATAATACTCCATGTACCACAATGTGCAATAATCTGTCAGATGTTATCACCCCTTACTCCCTGTACCACTGTAATATTCTTTTGATGTCTTATACATTGTTTTGTTATTGTTCTTTGTTGTTATTTTTTGTACCTTTTTATGTCTATTTATTTATTTTTATAAAGTCTTATGTCCTGACCACCCGCAAGGTGAAGGATAGGGGTTGGGTGCAATGCTTGTTGAGCAAATAGCTAGGGTGGAGCAGACCTTGGCAAGAGAATCTGTTTCTTAGAATATGGAATGAGGATGGAGCCTGAGCTGGTGCAGGAGACTGAGCGGTACCAACAATATCTAGTTGGGCTCACCTCCACACACGTGTCTGCTCTGGAACCAAACTCCTTGATAGGGTGTGGTCTCTCTCCTACTTAGGAGTTGTGTAGGGTGCGAGGTGCTGTGCAGGTATGGAGATACTCACAAGACCCTGACTAGCTGCTGCACAGTTGAGTTTGTCCAGGTGAACTACAGAGTTGTCTCAATCCAGCTACGAGTTGTGGAGAGGAAAACTCTGTGTATATGTGCCTAACAGCAGGTTGAAGTCTCAGCCTTCTTGGAGACAATGAGTGTCATGCTGGAGAAGGCTCCATCTACCAACTCCCTAGTCCTAGTGAGAGACTTCAACACACACCGTAGCAAAAACTGGGAAACCTGGAGGGACGTGATTGGGAGGAATGGGTTCCCTGATCTGAACCTAAGCGGTGTGTTGTTTTTGGACATATGTGCTAGCCACAGATTGTCCACAAGCAACACCATGTTCAAACAAAAAGAGGTTCATACCATCAATACAAAGGATAAGATGTTACTGTCCCTTGTGCCATAATCCAGGGCAAACACTCGTAGAAGCCCAATTCAGAATGATATTCGAATGATACAAAAACCACCAAATGAACACCATAGCAGACATCAGGCCACACCATCATGAATCTACAGTCATTTGTCAGATGGCACCATTCGCCAACTTTGCCAACTATGCCAACTATGTAGCATGTCATTGGGGTTGTCAAGTGGGCACCTTCCTTCACTGGTGTTTCGGCAGTGATGTTGGATGAGAAGGCCTGGTTCACGTTCTAATTCCTCCCAAAGGTGTTCAATGGGGTTGAGGTCAGGGCTCTGTGCAGGCCAATCGAGTTCCTCCACACCAAACTTGCTTTGTACACAGGGGCACAGTCATGTTGGACCAGCAAAGGGCATTCCCCAAACTGTTGCCCCAAAGTTGGAAGCACCCGATTGGCTAAAATGTCTTCGTATCCTGTAGCATTAAGATTACCCTTCACTGGAACTAAGAGGCCAAGCCCAAACCCTGAAAAACAGCCCCAGACCATTATCCCTCCTCCACCAAATTTCACAGTAGGCACTATGCATTCTGGTAGGTAGCACTCTCCTGGCATCCGCCCAACCCAGATTCGTCCCTCAGACTGCCAGATAGTGAAGCGTGATTCATCACTCCAAAGAACACGTTTCCACTGGTCCAGAGTCCAGTTGCGGCGTGCTTTACACCACTCCAGCCGACACTTGGCATTGCTCATGGTGATGTGAGGCTTGCATGTAGCTGCTGGAAACCCGTGGAAACCCGACGCACAGTTCTTGTGCTGATGTTGCTTCCAGAGGCAGTTTGGAACTCTGTAGTGAGTGCTGCAACAGATTATTGGCGATTTTTACACGCTACGTGCTTCAGCACTCGTTGACCCTGCTCTGTGAGATTGCGTGGTCTACCACTTCGTGGCTGAGCTTCACAATAATAGCACGTACAGTTGACTGGGGCACATCTAGTAAGGCAGAAATTTCATGAACTGACTTGTGGCAAGGGTGGCATCCTATGACAGTGCCACGTTTAAAGTCACTGAGCTCTAAATGTTTGTCTATGGAGATTTCATGTGCTGGATTTTATGCACCTGTTAGCAATGGGTGTGGCTGAAACACCTGAACTCAATAATTAATAGGGGTGTCCACTGACTTTTGGCCATATAGTGTATAGTGGGAGGCTGTCAATGGTTCGGGAACAGGTGTGTGTGTGTTTGTTCAAGTGCCACAATGCCTATGCTTGACTGACGGGCACTTAGCTAGCTAGCAGTACAGACCCCCCTCAATACCACAGTACAATACAGTACTATACAATACTACACAATGCCACACAGTACTACACTATACTACACACTGTCACACAGTACTACACTATACTACACATTGTCACACAGTAATACTCTATACTACACAATACCACACAAGAATCAGCTTTGCTTAATTCAACCAAGCTGCGCTTACCTTAGTGGGTTCTCCAGCTAGTGTACTTCCCAGGGGACGGTAAGCTCAATAAAATAAACTAATTTCTGCGCTGATGAATGACTGAGGCATGTATTGTACCATCTTCCTAAGGTTTTGACCAGTTTTTCGTCCCTAATAATGCTCTAATATTGACCTCCATTGCCATGGTAAAAGCTGACAGGGAAATTGTACACCCTATCTCCAGATACTGCCAAGCTGTAGTGTACTCTGCAGTGGTAAAACAGATTTGAATGTCTACAAGGTAAACTAACTGCAGAGCTCATTGGGCCAAAGGTTGATGATTGACTTTGTAGTTTTATTAGACCTGATGCCATATGTTCTAGACAGAGAGGGACTGAGCTGTCAACTGATCAGCATCTGGTAGTGAGTCAGTTTAGATGGCAGGGGAGGTTGCCCAACAAACCAACCTGGTAAACCCAGTGTACTGACGGTTTGCTGGGAATGCCTGGTGGAGGATTTAAACTCTCACTGCTGAAGGAGCTTCTCCTGTATCCTGGAAGAGGCTGGGGACATGGAGTCAGAATGGACCCTGTTCAAAACCTCTGTCATGGAAGCAGCTGCTTGAAGCTGTGGCCTAAAGGTCATTAGTGCCCATCATGGTGGCAATCCAAGAACACAGTAGTTGACACAGGAATAAGATGGCTGTCAAGCTGAAGAAAGAGGACTTCCAGGCCTGGTTGGCACAGGGGACTCCTGACTCAACAGAAAGGTATCAGCAAGCCAAAATGGCTGCATCTGTTGGAGTTGCAGAAGTGAAAGCCAGGGTGTGGGAATGTTCGTAGAGGCCATGGAGAATAACTTTGCGTGGCCTCAAAGAGGAGGGGAAGACAGGACATTGCCCAAGCTGTCCTCAGCAGGGGTGGGGAAACCCTGACTTCAATTGGGGACTTTGGGGGGCTGTGATGGTTAGTCCAGGAATGAGTTGTATAGTCTGATGGTGGTGGGCAGAAGGACATCCGATGTCCCTCTGTGGTACACCAAGGCAGGATGAGTCTGCTGCTGAACGTGCTCCTCTGCCGGGACAGAATGAGAAACGTTGTCCATGATGGCCAGCAGTTTGACCAATATTCTCCTCTCCAGGGATAGACAGGATTAGTCATGAAATGCTGAAGGCTCTGGATTTTGTTAGGGTAATGTAGTTGGCACATGTCTTCAATGTTAGGGATTTAGGGAACAGCATGTTTGGATTGGCAGACTGGGGTGGTGGTCTCCATTTTCAAAAAAGGGGACCAGAGGCTGTGTTCAAGGAATCATGCTGCTCAGCCTCCCTAGGACAGCCTATGCTAAAGTGCTGCAAAAGAGACTCTTGCCAATTGGCAAACCTCAGATTCAGGAGGAACAATGTGGATTCCATCCTGTTCACAGGGCAGTGGACCAGCTTTTTACCCTCTCATGGATAATTGAGAGGTCTTTCACATGGCAGTGTGGAGATACAGATGTGGCCTTGGACAATACTGTCCTCATCATTTTTATCAAAAAGATATGTTTTGGAAAACCTGTAAATGTTGGATATTGCTGTCATCAAGCACAATTAATGGGATTGCACTGACAGTGTGTAGCTTTAAGTAGTTTAAAATGTTTCTTTTCTCATTACATTACAGGCATTTAGCAGGCACTTTTATCCAAAGCGACTTACAATAAGTGCATTCAACATAGGTGGGCAAAAGAACTACTCGTCACCAGAAATTGTAAGTGCATTTCCTTCCTAAACAAGCATCTAAGAGCATAACCAGTGCTAAGGTAAAAGTGCAATACGTTAGCTACCTACTTTTTATTTAAACAAATGAGAAATAAGTCAAGTAAATAAACAAGAGCTAAGACAAATAAGTGAAGCATATAAGCATATGCTAAGACAAGTAAGTGAAACAAATAAGCAAGTCCTAAGAGGAAGGGTCAGGGTAGTGTTTCTTAAAAAGGTGGGTTTTCAGCCTGCGGCCAAAGATGGGTAGCTCTGCTGTCCTGACATCAGTGGGGAGTTCATTCCACCACTGTGGGGCCAGGACAGAGAAGAGCCGTGACCGTGTAAATATGCCGCAGGGGCCTTTGAGTGATGGGGCAGCCAGTTGCCTCGAGGCAGCAGAGCAAAGTGGTTGGGCTGGGGTGTCAAGCTTGACCATAGCCTGGAGGTAAGAAGGAGCTGTTCCTTTCACTGCCCTATAGGCTAACACCAGGGTCTTGAACTGGATGCGAGCTATAGGGAGCCAGTTTAGAGAACGGAGAAGGGTAGTGTGGGAGAACTTGGGGCCATTGAACACCAGACGAGCTGCAGCTTTCTGAACAAGCTCCAGAGGTCTGATGACTGATGCCGGGTACCAGCTAGGAGGGAGTTGCAGTAGTCCAGGCGGGAGATAACAAGAGCCTGGATGAGCACCTGCGCTGTCTCGTCAGTGAGGAAGGGCCGAATCCTCCTGATGTTGTAGGCTAGGACTCTGCAGGAGCGTGTCACTGATGCGATGTTTGCCGAGAATGACAGTTGGTCATCCAGGGTCACACCCAGATTCCTTGCAGTCCGAGTTGATGTCACCAAAGCATTGTCAATGGTGATGGCCAGGTCTCAGTGTGGACAACCCTTCCCTTGAACCCGGACTGGTGGGGGTCCAAGAGGTTGTTCTGGTGGAGGTACAAGGACAGTTGATTAAAGACAGCACGTTCAAGAGTTTTGGATAGGAAGGGTAGAAGGGAAACTGGTCTGTAGTTT